>VZRQ01004249.1:878916-1032125 GCA_013397975.1 Machaerirhynchus nigripectus
AGGAGGCTGAGGGGTGACCTCATTGCTTTGTACAGCTTCCTGAGGAGGGAGGGGGAGAGAGAGGGCCTGCTTTTTTCTCCCTGAGATCCAGTGAGAGGACACATGGGAATGATTCAAAGCTGTACCAGGAGAGGATCAGACTAGACATTAGGAAGAATTTCTTTACTAAGATGGTGGTCAAACACTTCCTAGAGAGGTGATTGATGCCCCAAGCCTGTCAGTGTTTGAGAGGCATTTGGACAATGCCTTTGCAAACGGACTTTAACTTTAGGTCACCACTGAAGTGGTCAGGGAACTGGACTAGATAATAAGTATTCATATCCCTTCCAACTGAAATAGTCTATTCTATTCACAATATAGATTTATTTGAGGCAGATGAAGAGAATTCAATGTTTTCAAATTATTTTCAATATTTACTGGAGGGTTTTTTTGTGAGAACAATATGTATTACCTCCAAGAAGAACTTCAGTCTTGCTACTACCCCTAGTGAAGAAGATGAATGACCAAATACATTTTAGTAAATTATTCTGATTGATAAAAAGGAAAATTTTAAAGTAAACAACACTTATCTGCATTGGATTTTACACTTTGGATTTTATGCTATTTAGTAAAACTTTAAAGCAATTTTCCAGCTAGAACTCCTTTTACAGATACCATTAGTTAGCAATTTAAAAATTTCCATGTAACAGCTTGTATCTCCACAAAATGTAGCTAAAATTTTACTTTGCTATTTCAGAGAAAATTCACTATAATCACTGTTTCTCTATTTTCTCAAATTTTCCATTTATTAATAAAAATGGAGCTCCAGCTTTAGTAAGAGACCTAGTGCTAAGTATTTTTAGTACACTGCCAGAGCTTCTAAGACAGATGCCTCTCTTTGCGAGAGCAGTAGGTAGAAGGATCTGTCCACCAGTCAGAACAGCATCAAAATTGAGTGGGAGGGAGAAAAGCCTGGGAACATGTACACCCAAGCACAACAAAAGTAATCAAAGCTATGAATTTTCAAAGGTGTTGAAAAAGACCTCAATCAAATCTCTTGTCTTATTCACCATTATTTTTTTATAAATTATTACCCTATTTTTTTTGGAAAAACAAAACTTACACATTTTTTCTTCAGCAATGGTAACATAAAGAGACACACAAACCAAGGAAAGGAGTGTTATGTATTCAGTTGCACTTCAGCGCTGCTATCAGCAAAATTACCTGTACTGTTTATTGGCATAGAGGAAATATGTTCCCTTAACTAAAAAAATGGAAAATTTCAAATAACATAACAAAAATGACCCAGTTACATTTCTCATTGTCAGCAATGTGGGTAATGATGGCAAACAGATGAAACATTTCAAATATGTCATCTCTGTATAATTCACAAAGATCACAGAAATGGAGAAAGTTATATTAACATGATGTTGCAATTTTTTATTATTTTATTTTTACAAATAATGTGTGCATCTATCTCTTCCCACTAGTTCATGTTGGATTATGCAGAAAGACCAAACAAGGGTAGGAGAAATCAAGTGGGAAAGGCAAAGCAATTATCCAAATAAGAAATCAGCAGCATACTTTCAGGTAAATTGGTAGTATCATGCCTGCTAACAATAAAGATACTCGAATCTTATGTGAAAAACAAAAGGAGACTATGATCAGTTTAACATTCACTGCTGGAATGAAGAGTGAAAAGGTTGTTTGCAATGCAAGGCCATAGAGTTTTCATACTAGAAAACAAGTCTCATAGTTTCATACTTGTGTTCCCCAGTTTTAGGAGAGCCTGGAATAAAGGCATTTACCTGAGTAATGAAGCTTCAGCCTCGTGAAGCAACACAGCTACAGGACTGATTTAATATGGTTTAGGAAAAGTTTTGCATAGTTCAGTGCTTAATGTCACCCTTCGGCAAACAGCAAATACCTACCACAAGAAGTGATGTAACATGACTGAAAACTTATTTTGTCAACAAATTCTAGAAGAGGCTTTTATATGTGTCAAAATAGCAGGATCACTCAGATCAGTTAATTAGTCCAGGGATTGCTGCTGCCACAAGCCCAACATCTTTTGGAGAAGGTGAGACTTGGTTCCATTCATAACAAAGTGTATGCTTACAAAACTATTACTACTACTACAAAAAAAGAGCATAAGGAAAGTAAATACAACACAATATAAACTAACACAAAAAATATATAAACCATGATCAAATAGGGGCAAATCAAAATTTGAATATTAAGGTCGTATCAAACAACACTTTTTCAATTAGGTTTGAAGAGCGTGCTTCAAAAATCTAAATCTTTAAATGAACAACAGAGAAAGAAACTGTTTCAAACTAAACCCTATAAAAAAAATTATCATCTACTAACTAGTTTGAGGTTTATCCCTATTTCATCATTTCACTGCAATCAACTTTAAATAGCTTGCAATAGTGAAATAATGATTTTTGACCAACCTGTTAAGAAAAGTACTGTAAATTATTATTAGGAAAGTAAAAATTCTAAACATAACCAGACACACTGGAGAGGTAAAGACAAACTATATTTAAAAGCAGAGAAAATGCATACACAACCATCATTAAATTCAATAAATCAATAGTAGTGATCAGACAAGCAAAGACATAATCTGCAGAGATGAGCAAGGACAATCTGCAGATTATTAGCTCCCAAAAATTTAGTAAAAATTAATTTTTATGCAAAGAATTTGCAATATGCAAAAATGAAAATGCAAACAAGGCATTATCTGACTTCTATTTCACGGTTCACTTCTGCCACCAAGACCAACAACTGCCATCATACTGTCTACAACAATAACCTTCTGTTACACACAGTTTAACATCTTCTGCTCCTCCTTCTACATAGTTACCTTTTTTCCAAGACACTTGGCTACAGAACAGGCTGTCTCACTGGCTGCCAGAAACCTCCAAAGCCACCTTCTGTGTGCTCTTAGCACTATTCTGGATTCATACATATAGGAGAAATTCAAATTTTCATTTTAGATTCCAAACTTAGAACAATTACTGCAGGTAAGGGTCTATAATTTATAGTATGTGTTCCTCCCTTTCACAGATTACACTCCACATACATGTAATTTTTCTCCCAATGCATCAGTTTGCGAGCAACCAAATTATAAGGATTCATTCCCTTTCTCCTGATAGCTCCCAGATTTCTTCCCTTCTTAAGCCCAAAATTCATTCTAGAAGTCCTAAGTCTTATAGTACAATTCTTGCTGACTCTGTGCAGTAGTTCAGGAAAAAACTTCATTCATACATAACTGACAGTTATTGTCTTGCTAATAATTCTGTTTTAATGTGTAACTTTCATAGTACAGACAAGATGCAAAAGACAAATAATATTAAAAGGATATGGAAACTCTAAATGATAAATCCAGTTTTTTTAAACTAAAATCTCAACCTACAGTAGGGAAAAGTCTGTCTTGGCCAACTGAAGGAAGCTCTTTAGCTAGACAGAACTCATTGGAAAGCACAGAGGTAAAAGTAGACAAGTATAGTTCGTCAAGTATCTACAGATCTCCTTCCAATATTTTTTTTTTCAAAGGAACAGCCTATTCAGTACTGAAAATGCAGAGCTGAGCATGAAAGGCCACAAATTTTGAAAAGAAATTACAGTATCATTCTCAATTACCCACCAAAAATCTAACATAATTATACAGTATACTGTTGTGATAAACTACGGTAGACTCAACTTAGGGTGTCTTAAATACTGTTTGATCTATACATATGCTTACACAATTGCAGACATGGTATAGAAATATGCACGCTTGACAGTTATCATCAAAACAGTTCATGTTTTCAATGAGATTAAAATAAAACTATACTGTTCAGTGTTTAATCACTGTTGGTCAAAATTGAAAGACGAGTTTACTAATACAAGCCTTCCACAATGCACAGCTCAGGACTTGAAAGCAAAGTAGCTTAAGCAAAAAATGCCTTCCACCCTTTGGGAAGAAAAAAGACTCCATGTGCCTATGGTCCTGCTTTTTGGAAGAAGGTCTTACTTAGGACTAACTGCTATCAGTTCAGCTGACACAGTCCAAGAGTAGTCTGTGAGGCAAATCAAAGCAAAGTTAGGTGGGGACAATGTGGACAGTTTCTTCAAAAGCATGTTCTTAATCAGAATGCTAAGGTAGGTTCACTCAAGCAGTTCATTGACACGCACTAACACAGATATGTAAAAAATGGCCTTTATCATTATGAACTCCAACGTCTTATAAACTACCCATAATTTCTGAAACAACCTCATCATTCCAAAACAAGTGCTCCTCCTGTGATGCTCCCTTTGGGAAGACTTTTGTTAAAATACTGAATTTCTCATGCAATTGACACTGATATCTCAGTAATTCTAAAATGATTTAACAGGAGAGCTGGAACCTGAAAAGCGGCATTCAACATTCTATGCATTAGCTATGTCAAAGAAACATTGTGCAAATCTACACAGTAATCACTATACTCTCTTAAAACTTGTTTATCCTTATTTTTAAACCTTGCATTTTTACACTGCAAGATCTTTAAGTAAAGCTAATAAAATGGGTTACTAAACTTGAATGTGAATGAGGTATTGTTACAGGATGCAATAATTTCTGTCTTTTGACCTACCTATTTTATTACATTAATATTTGTATCTTCATTACAAAATTCAACCAAGAACTCTTCAAGAACTCATATACCTTTGCTAGGGGAAGTCACAAATTATCTTATATCGATTTTCTACTTGGACATAATATAGAAACTGTGGTTTATTTGTAGCTCTATTGATTAACCTGCAGGCCTGTCAAAATGCTTAGATTCAGGGAAATGAAATTCAGGCAGAGATTTTTTTCCTCTTATCTTTTAATAAATTTAGATAGTCTAACTCAAATTCTGAGCAGTTAAATTAGCAAAGTCTGGTTTTCCCCAATTCTGTACTCTACAGTTCCTATACAGTGTTCAATAAAAGACAGCACAAACCTCTGCCCTCCCTTTAACTAAGGCCCTAACAACAGCATGAATTTTCTTACCCAGATGCCTGGTTTTATGGCACTACCTATTTTTGAAATGTTTGAGCATTTTGTCAGATTTTGCAGAAACTGGGTGAAAGATTAAACAGGTGTTGGTACAAACACATATAGAGAAACTAAGCTTTCATGCCTTCAGAAGTTACAGTAAAAATTAAATACAGTAGGGCTTTTCAACACTGAAGAAATGCCTACAACCAAGTTCATGTTGCCATTCACATATTTTCCTCCTGACTGAGCCAGGACATACACAGAATCTGCTCACTTGGAGCTCACTTAAGCTTAGAGAAAGCTCACTGATATCGTAGTCAATTTTAATTAGCCAAATATATATCCAGTGTTGGTACCGGCAGTTCTTTTAGACTTTTCATTTTTAAATTTCATTAGTGATTTTTCCAAACAATCAAATAAAATTGTTCTAAAGCCATGCAATGTGGTATATTAAAAAATCTAGTATGGTGAGAATTTGCAGGTTTCTGTTCACATTAAATAATGCATACCATAGAAGCAAGCATACATTGTCAATTTACCATTTGCCACCTAATGAAATCTACCTAAGAAAATAAAGGTATTTTTACAATGAACAGAAATCCCAACTGAATGGGGCTTTAAAATTTTAGACAAAAAATAACCTAAAAATGATTTAACTTTATGAGAGAATTACCACACAAAGCACTACTTAGTATTTACAATTCTATTCTTGACAGCTATTACTACCACATAAATTCATTGTATGAGGGTCAATGCACTTCAAAAAAATCCTCTAGAAAGTAAACAGACACAGCGACCACTTTTTGTCTGGAGAAAAAAATAACAACAAATGAATGCTGTATTTGAGATCATAGTTGTGGGAGGCCAGACCTGTGCTTTGATGATGTGGCCACATTACCTCCACATTAGGAATAAATTATCCCCTTATTAAAAGCATACCGTTTATTTGGATAACTAAGACAGATGGTGGCAGCAGCTATAGCTAAGTCTCCCTCCATTTTTAACTATATGGACTCTCAATCGCAATTAATCAGCAAGTTATTTCTCATTAATGAAATAATTTTCATGATTTAAATTTTAATCTGAATCTAATTTTAACTGAAGCACAACCATGATCATGAAGCTACTAAAATACAGAAATTACAGACTCAAAAAAAGAGAAATCATGTTAGTCACTTGGTGTAGTAGTTATACAAAATCAGAGCACCAATGAGAAAGACTTACACAAAGATCCTTTGAGGTGAATCCTGATGCTGTTCTCCACAGTAAATTAACTTTTGACTTGGAGAATAAACCTAGAAATTTGACTCTAAGCATCATGAAGGTCTACTTTTCCAAGACTGCTGGTTTTCAGAGGGCTGAACTTGTCCAGCAACTTAAATTGCTCTGATTGATCATTACCGTAATTATTTCAAGCAGGAATCAGTTGTGCATATTATAAAGGAACAACCACGTATTGTAGAAATTTGTGAATTTGATATAGACTTTTTTTCTCCTCGGACAGCACTATGCTGAATATTTAATGTTTACTATCATTAAATGCTTACTGCATTTTTATTTTTCCCCCCTTTTTTTTCCATTTTTCTCATTTTCAATGTATACATTTTCTGTTATATAGTGTAGTAGCTTGTTCTGAACATTTACTAGAAAAAATTGACTGAATATTCTATTTGCATTCCTTCAAAGTCAGAAGAGTCAAAAAAAGAGATTCTGGATGTGCTGTGTACACTATTTCCACTTTTACAAAACCTTAACTGGCAGGCAGGGAAAACAAAATTCCTAGTCCAGGAAAATGAGCCGTGAAATTTTAAAAGAGCCAGATGAAAAGGCAGTACATTTCAGCATAAGCATATAACTGAAGGCCAAACACAAAATAACTTCAAAGTGCAGTAATACTCCAGAAAAATATTGCTCCTAGTGTCTTATTATCATTACAAAATGAAAATTACATTTTATAAGAGAGGTTTATACCTAAAAAGTCTTCAGTTATTAATTCAAGTACATCAATGACAGCTACTTTAAAGCTCCATTTGCAACAAGTGATCTGAAGCCATCACAAAACAACTAAAAACTGAATAAAAATGCATTTACAATTGTTACTGTGACATTTCAAGTGGAAAATGTTCCCACACTACTTGATAATCATTATACATACTACTAAAAACTAGCACTAGATATATTTTATTACATTAAGGTTTTGCTTTACAATACCTTCAATAACTTAAAGAGCACAATTTCCCCTTATTCAACTATGAAGTTATAAATATTTTTAAACCATAGAAGACTGTTTTCCCCCCAAACCTGCAGTCTGTTTGGCAGTTCTGTATTTTGTTCCAGATCAATATTAAAATCAATGTGGTCATTAAAATATCATTATTTCAGTTAAAGTAGTTTTGTTTGTACATTTCCAGTCAACTAAGTTGCTTTTCAGACTGCAATCCTCTGAAGCAGAAAAACAACCTTCTCATGTGCCTAACACATAAACCTAACCAAGTACTTCCAAGTGCTGTTAAGAGTATATATCTCATATTTCACCTTTTATCAAAAAAAGGCAAACAAATTAAAAAGCCACAAAAATATTTCCCTAAGTGGATATGATCACCTGATTTTTGTCCCTACTTCCATCTCACCAAAAATGAAAGCACTGAATAGAGTGTATGACTGAATACAGCTCATTAGAGCAAATTACAAATGGACTGAATTTTCATTTGATATTATTCCTTCCTTTCACAAATAACAGACTTTAGAATATAAAAGAATTTAAAAAGGAAGCAATTTCACAGGTTTTTAACTTATTTCTTTGAAATTCTGTTGGCATTTTAGACCAAAATGACATAGAATTACCATATGGCTACAATTAAACAAGAACATACTTTGTGATTGCTGAGATTTAGTCAACCTAAAACTTGAAAAATCACAACTTACTCTTCCACTAATAATATTCTATGTACGGTATAAAGGAAGTGGCAAAAGAGAATTTCAAAAAAAGCCAAAAAGCAAATCATACCAACCGAGTAACTTACCCGCAAGGCTTCAATCACAAGGTCTCGTGCTTCTAGTTCTCCTTCCATTACACTCAAAAGCATTCGCAGTTCTGCCTTGCTCAGGTTATCCACATCAAACTCTCTTGTCTGTAAGAAAAAAAACACTCATGAACATACTGACTACAACAGTTACTGTAATTTTGAAACACAGCTGTGTCAGCATCCATCTGTAGTTGTCAAAAGTTGGTGTCTTTATTTTTACTATATAAAGTCAAAAATAATAGCAAATAGTCTGATTCTTTTTATTTAAAGTGAAGAAATTAAAGCCCTCCCATATTACATTGTTTCAAATTGTTGCAAGGGATCAATCCTGCAAAATCTTGTGAATTATAAAGCTGCTAACTTTGTGACTAACAGTTCCCTTGTACAGCTTCACAGAGGCTGAAACAATTCAACAGACATGAAATAGCACTACAGGGAGGGAGGCAAGAGACGGGTAAAGGATCTTAACCACAGCGCACCTAATGCACCTGTGCAAACAGCTGCCCAAGGTATCACCATACACTGTGCTGAATGTAAATTTATGAAGAACCGTTCATGAAAAGACATTAAATCCTATGTGTATGCTTTATTTGCAGTCTCATTTGTTTGACTAGAGGGAACAGTTCAGGTTTAAGAGGCACTAACAAACAACAGGTCATAGCAACGATATCTTTCCGCTTCACAGTTACCAAGATTAGTGAACGTCTGACTGCCACCCTGCGCAAGACACGAGAATGAGTTTATACTGATGAATAAAATCATTGAGCACATACTCAGTGTACACTGGGAATATCAGTATGGCTTCTGTAAAACCAAAATCACCTCACAAACTGCTACACTTCTGTCACCGTCTCAACAGGCACATGGCAAAGCGGATCCACTGGACACTAACGTATTTGAACTTTCCAGAAGTTTTGGACAAGGTTCTGTATCAAATATTATTATACAGAAACTCCTATCCAACTGTATAGGAATAAAAGACACTTCATGAATAAGAAGCAAACATGGGTAAGAACCACTTTCCAAGATGGAAACAGGTAAGCAGGGGGTACCTCTGGGACCAGCCTTATTCAAGCTCTTCATCAATAACCTGGAAAAAGGATAGAGAAGTGGCAGAGACAGCTATTTCATGTGGAAGCTGGAACATAATTCCTCACATACAGGTGAACAACCTCATTTTGCTGCTATATAAACCCCTGGTAAACCCACATCTCAAGGATGGCATAAAGTCTTCATCTAAAAGTGTAGAATTGGCTAACTAAAAGAATGAAGAGAAAAGGAGTAAGTAATACATGAGGAAAGACTACAAGCTGGAAGTCTTGATTTTGGAGGTGTGGTGAGGGGAATGTTATAATATTCACAAAATCACAAAGGTAGGTAAGATTAATACAAATCTGTTGGATCACCATCCACAACGCTAAAACAAGAAGGCACTTAGTGAATTTAGAAGGGGATTACTTTCAGGGAGAGAAAACAATTTTTATTCCATGTGCTAGATTCAGCTGCCCAGATTGATTTTCAGTATGCTATTATTCCCTGTAAGGTAAACACTAGACTCCTAGCTATGATGTAGATGTGTTTACTGGAAAAGCCCTGCAATGCAAACACTCAGCTATCTTCAGGATGAAGTTGCCTGTTGCCAAATTAGGTGAGTGGTGTATCTGGACATGCTGTCTATTTTTCCCAAAGCACGTAAAATCTAAACATTCACCTACTCAGGAGCTTAACTTCAGGACAGAAAAATCCAATAAAAATTAGGGCAAGTACCATTTCTACTTTCTCAAGGAAAGAGGATGACAAAACAGTTGTTCTTCCCTCACGCTAGAAGGCCGTAGACCTAAAATGCCCAAAAGCTGCATCTGTGTTACTATTACTGTGTTACACTTTTATTTTGCAGTTAAAACACACAGAGGTGCACAAATGGCTAGTGAGAAATGTATGCCAGAACTTTAGCTATTTACATTCAATGTATGTTGGATTGAGCTTCCTCATTTAGGTGAGTAACAGGGATCAACCTCCTTGCTCAAGCAGGGTCATCCCAGAGCACATAGCACAGGATTGTGTTCAGACAGATCCTGAATATCTCCAGTGAGGGAGACTCCACAGCTTCTCTGGGCAACCTGTTCCAGTGCTCAGTCACCAGCACAATAAAGCAGCTCTTCCTCACATTCAGGTGGAACTTCCTGTGCATCAGGTTCTGCCCATTGCTTCTCCTACTGCTTGGCAGCAGGACTTGGGCTCCATCCCCTTGGCACCCTCCCTTCAGATACTGATAGACATGGATGAGGTTCCCTCTCAGTCGTCTCTTTTGGAGGCTGGAAAGTTCCCTCAGTTTGTCCTCAAAAGAAATGCTCCAGTTCCCATATCTCAATTAAGCATAACTGTTTTGAAGATGGGGCCATCCATTCTAACCATAACTTTAGCCTGAATAACAGTTATCTTCTATTTTTGCTGCCTAGATCAGCTATTCCTCCAATCCCAAAAATACCTCTTACTCTCCATGCCAATGAATCAAGAGAAACAACCAGTTTCTCTGAAGGCTTTTTTCCAATATATGCTGCAGCAGCCTCTCACAGTGCTCCTCACAATGCTATATAATGCTCACTGATCTAAGGACATGTATAAAATGAAAAGTCCCTAAACTTATACAGCTCCTCATGTAATCTAGTGTCAGTAGAGTAGATTTTACCTTGCAGGCTGCAGCACTTTTCACTCTTGGCACTTCTAATTACAAAATTTAATTCAGTCAGATACAAGGACCCACTTATCCACCATCCTTCTTCTGTGAACCACTTCATAAAACCTAATACCTCAAGGATAGGAATTGGTTTCTTCATACAACTTCCTTTATAATAGAGACAAAAGTCTCTATTTTTCAGATGGAAAACTAAGGCAGCGATTTTTTTTTCCAAAAATAGAAAGCAACTAGTATAAAACATAACATTCAGTAGCGGACTTTAAAGTTGACATTCAACAGTTTATCCACTACATTATCTTTCCACTCTAAAATACGCTTGTCTCTTCTGACAAAAAACAAAAAAAGGCACTCAAGGCTTCTGACAGCTGGGGACAAAGCTAAGAGGGGCATCCACAGAAGTACAGTACACGAACGTGATCCTACTCTTTTGCCCAAGTCAGTAAATTCAGTCTGTCAGGAGGTATAACACAGGGCAGCTCTTCGTCAAAAGGCTATACATCACAGGTGAAACATCTAATATCTGCAGTCTTTCCTGAGACATAAATGAAAACATTCTTTAATTCTTAACAAACCAGAGACATTCTTCAACATATGTGATGCAGTGATGAGATACTTGACTAAGTATCTGATCAAGCAATTACAGTAAATTTTTTCAAGTATACACTTTGAACTAGAACTTATGAAAAGACAACCAAAACTAGCAGTTAAGAAAGTGCTCTCTGCTAATTTATCATTAGATATAAATAAACACAAAGAAATGTTAACAGAAAGACATTCCAACAAGATATTCAACTTAGTTTTTAATTTTTAATTTTAAAAACAAGAAATAAGAACTAGCAAAAACACTTCTAGCATATGAGACATATGCTAGAAGTATATAAACAAACATATATAAACAATTCTAGCATATGAGACTAAAAACCCTACCCTGTCTCCAAAAGCAGCCAATAAGGGATGCTTTGAAGTCAGCACTAGAATAAAACAAGCCCATAATGATACTTCCCAGAAATACTCTCCCAACCTCCAGCAATTTTCAGCTTGCTCACCTTCAGAGACAGAAATTGTCATTTTGTGTGTAGCAGCCCTCAGCTGAAAAATCTGTTGTGAACCTGCCCCCTTGCTTTTTGAATCTCTGTGTAACTTTAGCACCCACAACATTCCACAGCATAACTATACATTTTGTGTAGAATCACCACCTTTGCTGTCAGTTACTTTTGTCTGATGCCTTCTTGTTTTTAAGTATGAAACTGTCCACAATCAACCAGAAGAGACACACAAACAGAAAAAGTGCTTTTTAAGATGAAAGAGACCACCATTTTTCTGGTCTTGTTTATGAATAATTTTATGATCACTGAGACTTTTTTTTGCCCCAACTTTATTTGACTGAAACTGGAATGACTACTTTTTTCCAGTACTTCAAGGTCATCTTCAATTTGTTCACTATGGATAAGCAGCATCGAATCTATTCACACAGGATAAGAGTGTGCATGGCAGTCACTGAAGATGCTACCACGTCTTCTCCCCATACACATCTCTGAACCAGCACTTACGGAGCTGCAACTTAGTCTATCCTAACTGGACCAAAATACATAGTTTAAAGATCTAAAATATTCCCTGGCATAGTTGTAAAAATGTCTTTAGGTTTGAGTAGATAAAGCATATGATGAAATAAAACTATCCTCCCTCTTTGCCATCTTCTGGGGATCAAGATGGCAGTCACGGCGTTCTTATTCAGATAGAGCACTGTTTGGCCAAGGCATAGAAAAAACCTGCTCTTTAGATCTAGAAAAGTAATCTTCCTAACATCTTCCAGCAGAGCAGTAAGTCTTAGATCTCCAGAAAATAAAGACTGCATTGGTACCTCATGGCTTATATGTTATCTGGGGTTTTGCTAGAATACCTGTGGTAGAGGGCGAAGCTGTAAAAATTTAACCATCAACTTAACCACTATGTAACCAAGCCAGCCACTGTATTGGTTTTATAACAGAGATACCAGAATATGTTGCCCTAGGAAGACATTTCATATATACAACCAAAACACAAGAGAATTTTTTCCTCTACCTCTTTCGATTTTAAAATGTTTGGTTTATTTGATCTGTAAGAATAAAGTACCTTAAAAAAGACTACTTCAGTTCTCTATGTCTCTAAAACTCCATGTTATTTTTCAAGATCAGTTTTGTAAGGGGTTTATGTTGCCTGGCAGCAAGTGCACCGACAATAGAGCAAACTGCTAATTAGCTAAAAGTCATTCAACTACCTGAATGTGCATCACAAAAACAGTACAGGCAAAATGATACCAGCATTGCTAAAGACTAAAATAAGCTCTGCCAAGCCAAAAGGAAGAAAAATCCATCAATTCTGAACAAGAGAAGGACTACTCAGAGCAGCAGTGATCAAACCCGAGAGGCATTTTCCTGCCTCCATCGCCTTTGGAAATGATAGAAAGAGGATGAAATCAGAAGGTCACCATGAGGCACAGGAACAGAATAGAGTCTTTCTCACAGGCAAAGCAATTTAGAGTAGAAATGGTAAAAGTCTTTACAGTTAAATGCATCACACCACTCTCAAAACAAAAACAAACAAACAAAAACAAAACCCCCCAAAATATTGTGAGGGATTGGCAGTGCCAACAGCTTGCTTTTGCTGATGCAGCCCAGTTGATAGCACTGGCAACCTCAGGAGCTAAAAGTGCTGTTCATTGTGCTATTGCAGGAACCGTTAAAAACTCTGCTGCCTTCAGCAAAAGCCTGAAGAGATAGGTAAAGTTTAAAAGCACAACTTTGTACTTTCCCTAAACAGAACACAGGCAAAAAAACAATTTAGCTGTGAATTAATCACAAATGACCATAGAAAACAAGTTCCTTCTTGCTCAGAAAGCCTTTTAAAAGATGGAGCTGGGTAATAACCCAGGACTTGGGGAAGAAACCTGTGGAGCATAATTGAGGGCTGAAGTGGAGGGTGGGAGTGGTGTGGGGAGAAGTATAAAAATGGTGTACAAGACGACACATAGTGAAAAGCTGTCAAAAGTAAAAAATAGTATTTTCAGAATGGAAGGGAAAGGTACATATCTACATTTATTACATATTTTAAATTGAGGTCAAATCCATACACAACTGAATCCTCTTGAAGATTCACGAAGCAGACTTCCCAGATAAGGTTCCAAAAATAAAAAAGGTTTGCTTTAACTTACTAGGCTATATAAAATAAACTTCTAGTATAATGATGGCCTCACATCTGCCAGACCCATGAAACAACTGCACCAGAGAACCATGATTCATATGTTTTACAAGATCAAGTATGTTTCCAGGTGTAACTCATCTGATCGAGTATAAACATCTACTTTGACTAATTCTCTTTAGTTTCCTATAGAGAAGTATTTAATGTGATTTGAAATGTCCCAGGGATCAGAGATAGCTTTTTTTGGGGACAGGCAGATTTGATACAGAACTCAGGAGAATCATCCATGCCAACCAGACTAGTAGCAGAAGTCCAGCTAGGATACCCCAGAGTACCACATATGGGTCACTAAAGGTGAAAACCTAAAGGTGCATGTCTTGTTTGTATGTATGTTTGTACGTGAGGTACCTAATGGTGCCAGCTATGCAAGCCAGGTACCCTATGTCCCTTTATTTTCAATGGAGAAACAGTCAGACAGACAAAAAAGCTATTCAGCTAACCACCACCAAAACTATTTATTTGCTCATGGCTCCACTGACTGTAATACGATATTGAACACTGCGCATGCACACAGACACCTAAATTTAAGTGTCTTGAACCCCATTCACACTCCACCCATACCTTCAAGAATCAGCTGCCAAAGTCACTTCACTCAAAACCAGTGAAGTTCACAAACCTGTTTCTAAAACAAGTTATTCCTTCTAGCCACTTACTTCACCACACCAACTATAAAAGGAAGTGGGTATGTGGTCAAATGACTCATAGCCCTTTTCTAATAAAGAAAACTGCAGAGAGACTGCTAAAAGAAGTGGTTATAATATCCATACAATATTCATGAATACTTCAGGGAAAACCACAGTTTATTGCTTTGCCTGTGGAAGGTTTGTTCTCCAGTCTGAAACTAGGGTAAGAATCTGTGATCCCATGCTTCACCAGAAATTATCTGATGAAAAAATACGTGTCAATTTCCCACCACATCCAAGATGAACTTAAGAAGTAAGATACAACCTTTAGGAATGTTCTTAGAAACAGAAACAGGTACAAAGGCAGAGAAATATCTTTCAAGGAAAAGCGATGTCATTTAATTTGCTCCCCAACTAATACGGAGTTTTTTGCTGAAGAGAATATCATCTAATGTTAACATTCAAGACTCATAAAATTTCATAGTCATACCTAAGGGATCATGAGGGTACTGTATATGCCTTTAATTATAACATCCATTAGCTCAATGACTTTTATTGGATTGTTCACCACAAGAAGTTACACAGCTCCCCAGCTTTCTGGGTTTTTCAGAAGGTTTTCTTTAAAAGGTGTGGGGGAGGTTTTGGTTAGCTGTTGTGGGCTTTCTTGGCTTCAGCTAACAGCAAAACTTTTAACAGTTTCAACATTAACCATAAATATACCTCAGAGCTGGGAAATTTATTTTGGAAACAACAACAGCAACAACAAAAAGCCCACCAAAAAAACCCCAAACAAACAACCAGCCCCCAATCCCTCCAAAATTACTAAGACACTGACCTTTGTACACACCCAGATATTTTCACAGCTGTTAAAACATCTTTGCAATCTACTAAAAGCCAAAAAGGTACTTCGTCGTTTTTTATTTCAGTGCAAGTTAGGTTTCTGTGTAGATTGAGGCCCACAAATCTTCTATAATCATGTTTAAATTCTTACTTAGACTTAATGGGCAATTTATGTTCAGCAAGTTGCTTTCAAATAAGTAACTTCTAAGGCAAATAGTATATGATTAGATACAGATATGGGTACACACTATTGAAGCTCTGTTTTCCAAAATTTTACACCTCACTTTCCGCTACAGGAGAACTAAAAATCAGTGCTGAAGAAAGCTTTTAACTCGCGGATCATTTGTACATACCAGTATGTCTTCCCTAAGCCTACCTGACAGCTCCTGGTTTACATGTTCAAGGATTATACAGGTGTTCTAAATCAAATGTTCCTTTACTTGGGCAGGAGCAGGTGCAGAACCAGAATGCAAGCTGCTGTCTTCCTGAGGTCTTTACTTCCTGTCCCAATTTCCATCTCTATTCCTATCTTGGTATATCCCCTCTGAGGCCAAAGCAATGCTTACACAAATGAAGTCAAAGCACTTGGGAAAACAACAGAACTTACTGCATCGTACAGCTTTGCACCTCCCATGCCACTTTCCCATATCTGGCTCAGAATTTTCACCTCTGCACTTCACCTCTAATGACAGACAGTGACAATGACTGTGACAGTCCACATTTGGAAGAGAAAGGAGCATTTGCAAAGTGGACTGCATTCAGCGGCTTTCTTTTCTCATCCCCAAAGATCTTCACAACACAGGAAGAGAGGATATGCTGCAGGTTGTGGAGTAGAAGGCATAGAAAAGGCAGTGCTGTAGTTTGGAGAAGGGGGAGGAGAGCAAGAAAGGAGGTTTGAAGCATTATC
This sequence comes from Machaerirhynchus nigripectus, assembly GCA_013397975.1. Taxonomy (NCBI): domain Eukaryota; kingdom Metazoa; phylum Chordata; class Aves; order Passeriformes; family Dicruridae; genus Machaerirhynchus; species Machaerirhynchus nigripectus. The sequence goes on from VZRQ01004249.1 coordinate 895,232, forward strand.
ACTGCAAGATGGATCAAGATGGATCTCTCACCACAGAGAAGCAGGAGAACTGGAACAGACAAAACTGTTCTGTCTCTGCATGTCACCTACATGCTGAAACACAATAGCACCACACATCTGACTAGGAGAAAATAATTTCTCTGAATGATAACACTACACTGAAAACTTGTATTCAGTTGAAGACGGGGTTGCTGAAGTCCTTTTGTGAGTGACCATTTTCCAGGATGTAATCTCTTGTAAGAGATACAGTCTTGGCTGTTCAAGGCCATGGTCTCATTTTCTGCTACTTGCACTAGTTTTCAGATAAGAATCTTTCCAACTGATCTAAATCAGCCTATATAGTTGGTATGATCAAGCCAAAATTTAGCATTTCACTATATTGACCAGAACGGCTGTCCTACTACAAACATTCTTACTGATCAATAGATAGTGAATACACCAAGTTACACATAAAATACCCCATAATGTCACCACAAAGTTTAATGGAATTTCTCTCAGTTTGGGGGTGGTTTTTTTTGGTTTTTTTTTTTTTTTTGGTTTTTTTTTTGTTTTTTTTTTTTTTTTTTTTTTTTTTGACAGTTTTTCATGTATTGTAACTTTCTGGTACTGTTATGTGACCCACAGTAACCCAGAGTAATCCTCTGGAGTATGCACACATTCTCGATGCAATTTTGCAGCAACATCCTTACTCACTTTAGTGAAGTCAAGATTCCCCTCTTATCAGTACCAGCTATATGTACAGCTTTACAGACAGTAGAAGGTACTGTCTTTGAGGGAAAAATAACATTTATGCTTTTGATCACTGGTCAAGCAAAATCCAACCCAAAAATTTTACTGAATAACTTCAACAAACTTCATGTTTGAGATAACAGGCTTTTCACAGGCTTTGTTAAATCTACACTGAAGCTAAAGTGTGTGACAAGTCAACCCTCTCTGCACAGCAGGCTGATGTTCTATGTCTCAACAAAAAGACTGTCAAATTGGATTATTTCTTGCTATTATATAATCATTATTGGTAGACATTAGGCAGATGGAAGTCATTCAAAGATGTTTTAAAACACACACATATGTTTCCTCTCAATTCTAGTTCAAATGGCACCAACACAATTCCAGTGACTTCAGTGCAATCATGCTGAGCAGGTATGAAAAAGGACCAGAACCACTCCCCTGCCCTTTTTCCCTGTCATCCCTCCCACGATAAAAATACCAACATTTTGTGGAAAAGAAGTGATGGGTTTACCAAATACTGTGCTTTATCCAAAGAAACTCAGAATAACAAGATGATTGGCTTTGTTCCTAAATGTAACACACTATGGAACAGTCTAGGCTTTTTCAGTCAAATTCCCTGGTGAATGTAAAAAAAGGGAGGGAAGCACTTCCCTTCCTTTTCTACAGTGCTTCTAAAAAGAGCAGAAAAAGTCTTTATTTTCCAGTGATATTGATAGTGTATCAAGACACAAGAACAGTATTTAGTATCAAGAAATCCTACTGTACTGCCCTGTGTCACAAACCTTCTGCTGACAGCATAAAGCTTACACATTAACACACTACTATTAAAAATACTGTTCTCATAGCTTTTTACTGCACCATTTGTGCAATCAGGATTCTGAGAACATAAAAAAAAAATATTAAAAAACAGAACAAAACTAAAACCCAAAACCCCCTAACCTAAAACTGTACTTTGAAAACAATACTTTGTTCTAAGTTGAAGTTTTGTGTGACTTGCAAGACAGTCATCTGAATTATTATGGTCATCCAAAAAGTAAGCAAGATGATCCAATTCGTAATTCTGTATCTCCAGTTTGAAGACAGAAAATAAAAGCTATTCATACTAACCCTTCAAAAGAAATATTTAAGTATCGTAAATGTATTTAAAAAAAAAAAATTCATTGCACAGAGGTTTTCTTTTTTTTTTTCCTGTACAAGACATAAAATTAATCAACAATAAAATGTTTATACTGGTAAGGAAAAAAATGTTAAAGGGAAAATTAATGACTGAAGGCAAATTAAAAAGGAAAGCAATAATTTAAAAAAATATTTTGTTATTGCTCAAGTATAGCTATCATTTTTGTTACAGAGAAACACACAGTTTACATCCTAGCATCTCTTCAGTTTTAAAAACGTATTTTAAAATGAGTGTGCAGTGGAGAGCTATCCCTCCTACCTTTCACAATGAGAACACCAAATTGCATGAGTGGCTTACACTCCACGGCGTAACAGGGCAGTATTAAAGTGCTACTTGATTACAGGCTACTTGTTTGATATTTAAAACTGAAAATTAAGGCAGTATTAATATGAGTATACTAAAGAATTTAGTACAAATAATTTTGGTCAAAACCTGGGCTTTAAAGTATTTAAGCTTGCTTTTGTTAATTCTTACCTTAATACTCATTTATGCCATGGTTATATCGTTGTTTTAAAAGAGAGTGATGTTATAAATATGCACTGCATAAGGTTTCTTTTTTAAAGGGAAACTGAATTTCCACAATACTGCAGATTTTAAGACACAGAAGGACAATTATGTACACAGGTGAAAAAAGGTTTCAGATAAGAACTAGTGCCTGTTTTGAAGTAAACAAGATAATAAAATGCTAGCAATAACCTAAATTTCAGATAACCGAGTGTCCCCTCCCCTCGGGAGTCATCGCCTTCAGGAACGATCCCAATCAGAACGGGCACCACCGCGGTTTTACTGCCCTGAACTTCGCATGTCGCTACGAGACCGAGCAGCTGCAGCCTGACTCTGGACCTGCGGCTGCCAGCCAGGTGAATACCTAGGGCTGGTTCGCTCCGCTAAGTCCCCAGACAGGCTGGACCACGCCAGGTCTGGGATGCACCGGGAGAGGGAGAGCCGCCGGGCTGACACAGGTCTGCCAGAGCATGGGCGAGGAGCCGGGGCCCAGCAGAGGCGCAGACCGCCCGAGAAGACGAGCCCTGCCTGGGGTCGTGTGGAGCAGGAGAGAGGAGCCCAGCGCCGGCCCAGGGGAGCGCAGCCTCCCCCCGACACCCCTTTAACCATCGGCTGGCACCGCACCGCATCCCTCCGCCTCCCTCCTAGCTGCCTCACCCACCCGCAGAGAGGACACGCCGGCAGGGAGGGAGGTTCTCGGCTTTTGAGGATATTTTAAGTGGGGAGCCAGATCCTGCCCCTGGGGCGCGGGCCTTGGGAGCCGAGACGTCTCCACACACCCGGCACTCGGGACGGGGGAAAAGGACGGTGCCTCTGCGCCGAAAACGCCTCACCAGAGGCAGGCGAAAGCCAAGCGCGTTGCGGGCCCGGCAAAGGGTTAAAGAGCAACATTTCCCCCCGCCCCGGTCTGACAGGTCCCGCCGCCCCGGCCGCTGTCAGCACCTCAGCCCTCCCGGAGAGCCGGGGCGCAGCCCCCTCACTGTGCGAAGCGGCGGGAAGAGGGGGGTGGATGTGGGAGAGGCGAGACGGGGAGCGGAGCCCCCTCCGTGTCCCGCAGGGGCGCCGCACGCCGACCCCCGCGCCGGAGCAGCGGGAAGGAACAATGGGAGAGGGAACCCACCGCCCCGGCTGAGGGAAGAGGGAGAGCCGCAAGGAGGGGAGACCCCGCGCCTCTCTGTTCTTGCCCGGGCGGGACGGGGCTCGCTGGCGGCGGGTCCCGAAGCGAACCCCGTCCCGCCCCGGGGGAGAAGGAGGGAGGAGGGACGGAGCAGCGGAGGCAGGTCTCCAGGCACGGCTTCGTCCCAACCCCATGGGGGACCCTCCTCGCCGCGGCTGGGTCGCACCCCCCTCTCCCGCCAGGCCCATTACTGCTACCGTGGCCGCCGAGTCCTCCCGCCCGCCAGCGCCGGGCTCGCCGCTCGCTCCCTCCGTCGCCATCTTCCCGCTGTATCGGCTCCGGCGCGGAGCGCGGTGCGGAGCCGAGTGGCGGAGCCGCCGTCGCCAGGCGCTTAACCCGCTCCCCGCCAGCAGCGATCCCGCCGGGAGCGGGGGCGCTTAACCCCTGCGGCGCCGCGCAGGCGGGGCTGCCGAGCCGAGCCGAGCCGCCCCCTGCGCCGGCAGAAGCGAGCGACTCCCGCCGCCGAGCGCTCGGGCTTCCCTACCCACCCGCTCCCCGTCCTCCATACGGCGGCCCGGAGACAGGCGGAGGGGGAGCGGGACTTCGCCGCGGGCGGCCGGCGCGCAATGGTGGCGGAGGGGAGTGTCCCCGCTACGGCGCTACCCGGGCCCCACGCACGCACCGCTCTCCTCCCTACCCACCCCCGAAGCTTAGCAGCAGGAGAAGGAAAGGAAGGGTTATGGATGGGGCGAAAAAATAGGGAGCTGCAGTGCGTTGGCTTACCTGATCAGTGAGACCTTAAAACCAGCTGAATTCGTTGAGGGAAGGACAACTGTGCCTTTTCCTTTCTGGGGGTGCTGACTGGAGGAGTCACCTCTCCCTCTCCTGTGGAGAGGTCTGGAGGAACATTTCTGCTGCCATTCATTGCTTGGCTGGCTTATTTAAAAAGCATATTTTCAGAGCCTTTGTGAGGGTGGACACTCAGCCAGGCCCAGTGTTTTGGCACCTCTCAGGTCCAGTGCTGGAGCCTATCCTGTCCTGGAGCTGCCGTTTGCCATACCAGGTGGGTACTGAAGCCAAATCCCGTTAAGGATTCGTTCCAGAGAAAGGTTTTGGCTGCTGAGCTGAACCCACTACCATGAAGGCTCAATGTTGCCCACCCAGGAGCACCCTGCACTGCCCTTCTCCAGGGGATGTTCCTCACAGTCTTGTTGTACTGCTTTACCCTGGCAGTGGGGACCTACACCAAAACCAAACCAAATCTAAATATACTGCCCTCTGGAACCAATTTAACTATTATAAGCTGAATTTGCAAGACTGTTTACTCTGCAGCCACATAGAACTTCCACCAACACCAGGCTCCTTTGAGCCTTTCCAGGCTCCAGCTTTCACAGGGCTGCCTCAAGTCTGCTCAACTAAATCCCTTGACACCAGGACCAGACAGAAATGGGCCGATGCCTTGATCAAAGACAGCAAATGTTCTTCTAGGCATGCTTTACCTAAGGATGGAAGTAAACTCATGCATGAACTTTTCCCCCTTTACATTACCAGAAGAGGAACTTATGAGTGATTAGTGGAATAAACTCCAACTGTAAGGTAAAAGAACAGTGAACAGAGCGAGCAGAAGGTAGTGTATAGGATCCATTACAGGGCACACAAAATCCAGTTAAACAGATGTTTGTTGGTTTAGGGTTTGTTTTTTCTTTCTCCTTAAAAATGAGCTCTCCTCCTACTCAAGTTTTACACTTTTTATAACTATAGTGAGTGCTCACCTCCTTTCTGTCACGGAAGCTAAGAAACTACATTGATGACACATAGCCTAAAACAACCTGTTTTTCTCAGTTCTCAGCACTGTAATACTATTTAATTTGTTTAGGACAAATTGTTGCTTGCCTTCTTTATTGACAGCAAAGTAACATACATTACTCATTATTATTATTATTAATGTAAATTTGGAAGAATATTTGGTGCTTTGTCTTCAAGAAACTCAACAAAATATTTTGTTTCCTATGAACTCTGTCATACTTACTCCTCTCTAAAATGGATTAAAATACTGAAGTTTTTAAAATTGTTTGAGGATATCTTTTGTCTAATTGGTTCCTGTCTACCATTATCATTGCCAATATTTCCCTATTGCATTAGAATCATCTGCTGTCCCTCAAGTTACTTATGTATCTCTCGGAGGTGGTACAAAGCGTGAACACAACTTACTGTGTAAATACATTTTTAATGACATATATGTCACATCAATGATGTAGAAAAGACTGCACTCTTGCTCTGCTGAGATCATAAACTGGTTTAGATGATATTTTATCAATTACCAAGTGTACATTTATCAAAAAAACAATGAATATTATCTTAGTCATAGCTTGCCATTTCAGACTTGAGAACTGATCTCTCTTTCCTCATCTGAAGATAAATTTAGAATGATTTCTGAGAGAGATGGGAGTGCTCAATCTCAGCCAGCAAAAAATTAATAGAATAGATGGACCAGCAACACTTCACTTAAAAGCCTATCTCCAGACAACTGATATCCAGCACATCATCCAAATGCTGGAAGTAGTTTGACCTGCTGTTCTGGTCAAAAAGATGACAGACATGCTTTTGAAGGAGGAGTGATCTATATTTCTTCTTTATGTCATTAAATGAATTGTCACATCATTTTGAAAATATTACTGATGTTTGTAATTGTATGAGACTATACTGCATGTTTGTGTTTCTTTGCTTTTTCCCCTAATGGCAGCAACAAGGCTTATGGTTGGCATGAGAGCACTAAAACCCATATTAGATACTGCCAGGCGCTACACAGCAACCTCTGCATCATCAGTGATGGTGGCATGGTCCAAATGTCTTTGAGGTTTTGCTGCATGAAGAACACCTTCACACTGGGGATCACCTTCAAAGTAGATGTCTTTTTCCTTGATTGTTACTACTGCATCACTGGACAAGGTCTTACTTATTCTCTGGTTATTTGGCTTATGCTACTGACATCCTCTCTCAGAACTGTCTCTAAACCCACAGCAATACAGGATCTACACACATTGTGAGTGACTTCAAAGTGAGGGACAGCATGACTTCGTGACTGCTGTCATAGTGCACTGTCATTTCTGTGCCTGCATTATACAGGGCAAAACAGCTCTTTAATGCATGTCTAAGTGAGAGCCCTTCTAAAACAAATTGCCTTTGCTTTTACAGACAATTTTATCACTAGAGTAAGGCAAAGGAGTTGCTTCTCTCAGAGGAAGGTGCTCACTCTTTTACTATTGGCATGTAGCTGGCAAACGGAATGCAATTAACTCTTTTTCGGCTGTTCCAGTTTTTTTTTTTTGGCTTGAGTAACATAAAGAAAAGCCCAAGCCTAGGAGCAGGCCTTAAGTTTATTTCTTTCCTATGGTTAGAGAGCTGGCACAAAGTGGTGGAATGTGTCCACACCTTACAGGATGCAGCTGCTGAACTGAGTGGTGCTCATTCCCTCCATTAGCACACAACTGCTGTGACAGAAAATGCATGCCTTGGCTTTATATTGGCAGGGAAGCAAATTGTGTATCTCAATTGTACAATGTATTATGGCTTTCCTGCCTTGCAACTAACCATTTCCATGGGAAAACAAACAAACAAAAGAACTGTAAAATAGTATTTTATTTGCCTTTAAAAACAAAGGAACAAAAAGCCCATGTCTGAATTTAAAGCAAAGAGGAGATATTGAAGTCCCGAGATAAATTTTTTACAGAATATTAGATTTCTGAGAAAAAGTAATTAATCACTGTATCATCAAAATCTTTCCAAAGGTCATCCCAGTGCAAACTTAAGACATTTTTTCCATCACCCTCATCTAGGACTCATCAAGCCAAGCCAAACAACATAATTCAAATACTGCACTAATTACCTCTTCAGGAAACTTTCGTTTTGGAGACCTATATGCAACATGGAGCACTCTGATAACTCTGAACCATTAACTTGGGTTTTGTGAAGAAGGAGTTACTTTCTCTGGAAGCTGGCACACCACTGTCCAGGTGAAATTCAATAGAAAAAGAGACAATATGCTAGAGGGCATGCTGGCTGCTTCTGGGCATCTAAAAGGAACATTAAAAAGAAAGGTGAAAAGGAGGCAAAGTCAAAGCATTGGGAACAAAATAGAATCTCCAGTAGGCATACAAAGAAGAGATGCTTTAATTGACTATGCAGAAGGAGCATAATTAATAAAAAAAAAGTGTTGGAAGGGCTGATTTGGGAGCATAAATTTCACAGTGTTGAATATTACTTTAAGTGACGTGATTCACATTACTGGAGTGTTGAAAACTGTCCATAATCTGCTTAGAAAAGGACAAGTGCACCAAAAAAAAGGGCAAAAAATATTAAAATAGAATGTTCTGTGTGTCAGCATTACTGACATCTCAGGAAAGGTTATTTGAATGTTTATGTGTTGTGTTTTAATGTTTAAAACATAAAATGAAGTATTTAGTGCCTACTGCAAACCTCACATCATACTAAAGAACAAAATGGCAATATCCTCAAGTATCTTTTACAAAGAAAGAGAAAGATGCTAACACTGAGGCTTTTCTTTGAATGACATCATTTTGCTAATACTGTAACATCCTGTAAATGTCTAAAAATTATATGTGACAATTCAAAAAGTTAACCTTGAGCAGGAGGATTCTAAATGAGACATCCTTTTAACACAAGAAGAGGAGAAGCTCGCTCCAACTGGAATCTAAAATTTGAGTGTTTGCTGTGTCTAAGTTTTAGAAATCTGAGCCCAGAATGGAATCTGGAAACTAAAAATGGGCTTATGAATTTGAAACATTTATTTTAGAAAAGGCTTGAAGTCTGTGTTATGCAAAAAGATCACACACTGATCTTCTTGGAGTTGAAATACATAAGCTTTCCTGTGAGGAAGAAAAAAATGATAACTCATTTGTTGTCAAGACAAAAAAGGAGTGTGTACAGCTTTTTAAATACCATAAGGGTATAGAACAGTTAAAATTATCAAACTGAAAATGTCTAAAAATATTCAGAAAAGTTAAAAGCCATATCTTATTTCTCTCTCTCATTCATCTTCTCACGGGTACCAGTAAGAAATGTGAAGTAAATCTGGAAAAGTTTTCTAACTGAAGCAATAAAGGTGCAGGAATCAAGAATTCTCAGAACCAGTTTCCCTAAGCAGGCATGATGACTAATGTACTTCTACAGGCATCAGCATTTCCAAGTAAAAACCCCACTTTTTTTTCTGGACATGGGAGAAATGCTTGCTGCTGTGATCATATTGGCTCTAGTGGCAGGAGGCAGGAGAATTCATGCTGCAACTGCCAGACATGGAAGAGTCTGTTCCTTTACTGGCAGGATTTATGCAGCGATCTGTGGTGCTGGGAAGTACACTACCTCATTTTGGAATTTAACTCTTTGCCCACGAATCACCACACCATGAAATTAATCTTTTTCAGTGATTATTAAATCACTTTATTGCAGAATCTCTACTCTTTTTTTTATTGTCTTTTTTTTCTCTTCTTTTTTTAAATAATCCATTGATTGTTAAGCCTACTGTTTTAGCTTTTGCTCATTTTCATTATACAAAAGGTTAATTTCAAAATTGTCTTATGCTGCTGACATCCTATGAACAAATTTGGATCACTAAATGCCCCCCTGTAGAGATGAAGCTGTACCACTGCAAAATGGACCACTGTCTCCTTGAAAAAACTAGCCTGGAATTGAAATTATAGTGCACATAGTGGAGGCTGTCCTCCCTGCCAAAGCCCTATTATGGTTCTGAGAGCTCACTGCGAGCCCAGCACTGTGTGCGGGATTTCAGCACATGGAACAGCTTCCAGAGGACCTTTACTCTGTAATTGTAGGAATAAAACCGCAAGGGAGATTAATCAGCTCATTGCCAGGAAGGATGAGTCTCGGGAAGGTGGTAACTACCTTAGCACTTAGATAGAACATCTATATAGGGGCTTCGTAATGAAATGTTTTTCACATTGAAATGCTCCACTAGGGAAAAATTCCCTTGGTAATGAAGCACTCCACTAGGGAAAAATTCCCTTTCTAATGAAACAAAACTGCTTCAATAGGTTGTTAGCTCCATCACTGAACTGTAGAACCACAGCTCAGGAGAACTGGCTCCTGTGCTGATGACACAGAACAGAAATTATTGTACTGAGGAGTTGACTCCCACATGGAAAACAAGCATTTGCTAGAATAAAGGAACAAATCTGCTTGCCTGTAGGAAAGTGATGCACTTACTCACTGATGTAACTCAACCTTTTCAATGCAACTTTATTTATATTCTCAAAGCTGAAACAAAATCTTATGAAAAGACAAGAGATCTCAATGTGTATGCGTGTGTGTATGTGTGTGTGTGTGTTCCATAAACGGAACTTACATGATCATATTGCCAAGACTCATAGTGACCTGAACTAAAGGGAGGCAACTCATGTGTAGGTCTGTGGTTCAAGCTTATGGGTGACAGAAGACCTGATGAATGTTTTAATCGGGGGAAAAAACCCAGTAAGACAGACTGACTGTGAAATCATAAGTAAAAAAGGCAAAATTAAAATTTATGTGGCACCCTGCATGTGTGCAAAATTTACTTATTTACATGTAAATGAGGCAGACAGAGGAAAAGCAATGAGCAGGAGAGAGATAACCCTGACTAGTCTTTCCTGTCAAGCACAAGCGTCTTTCAATGTGCAACTGCACTGAAATCTTTAAGTCAGGGATTAGGGATTCTGCCTTTGCTCTAATGTTTAAATTCTGGATATCCATAAGATTATCTTTCATTAGAATTTGGCTCAACATGTCCCTCAAGACTGAGATGTACTTAGATTGTATGGGATTGATCCCCAGTGTGTCGTTTGTCTACCTTACTGGGAATAAAGGGGGAAAGAAATTTAAAAAATGAGTATGAACTAGCTTTGTTGCAAAAATAAAGAGTTTTTAGGCTCCTGAGTTTCATCAGCTCCCAAGTTTCATCAGTAGCTGATGGGGACTCTCTTGCCTTCTGTGTCTTGACAATTTCCTCTGAGATTTTAAGATTGAACATGAATATAAAGCCAAAGCTCTACAGAAGATCTGCTGCAGCCAGAAATCTGTATGAATATAATGACTTTTCAAAATATCCTGGGAGGCTGAATAATCTTGCTGCAGGACAAAGGCAGGAAAAAAAAGAAAGTCAGTGGACTTGGAGTGAGGAATATTTACATAATATTTGATCTTTGTTATTTTAAAACAGCTACAAAATATGATTCATAGAAACCTAGGACTGGACTGCCAACCAGTTAGTCTAACATCTTCCAGATTCTAGAATACATATTACACAATCCTGTAAATAAAATTATCTCTTCAACATCAGAATTTTGTTGCATTTTTTCCTATTCAAATAATGTTGAATGTGTTAGCATTAAACTACATAAATTCTTCAAAATTTATGAAAAAATTAAGTCTGTCCTGATGCTGGTGACTTTTTATTTATGGGCTATCAAATAACCACAGTATCTTTCTGAGTCTGTTGATATTTGGGCTGTTATTTTAATGCAAAAACAAAGATAAAGGTAAGTGACAGTAAGGACCACAGAAGAGTTTGGAAACTATAGCTGAGAAGGGAAATCTTGGAATACTGGTTTCCAGCTTCCTTCTCTTATTGAAGTGAACATCTGAGTAAATATATACATTTAATGAAATGAGATTTAGATGTCCCTGTGCCAAGATAAAGAGATTGCACTGGAAATGAACTGGTACTTAAAAAAATTGCACTGTCAAAAAAGAATGCTTTTACAGCTGAGGAATACTGCATTTCAGTGGAGTTTGTGCTACTCTGTACTGTAGATACCCTTGAGATACAACACTGTCTGTATAAAAACACTTCAAAATGCAAATCTTTTTTTAAATTTAATGTATAGATTCTCCAAGAAACAGTTCATTGTGAAAAACATCATCACAACATCCTGTCACAGATGGAAAACTATTCCAATTAGAATAGAAACACTTCTTTTGAAAAAAAAATTGCTCTTGGCGGTTAACAAGAGGATATTGGTAATATTTCTGAAGGTAAAAGGTATCCAAGAGTATAAAAAAATGAGCATGTGCAGAGTTTTTAGCTTCTGTTCATCCTTCGAAAAGGCTTTTCAGACACTTGACCTCTTCAGGGAGATTCGTTTTGCAGAGATCACTCTAGAAACAAGCAGAACAGAGCAGCAGCCTAGAACAAAGCTGCTTCTCGCTCATGGCAGTGTGAAAGGATTGCTCCCCTGCCTTTATTTGAGGCCCCTTAGGAAGCCTACAGGATGCTGGTTGCTAGGCAACGCCCAAAGCTATGGTGTATATAGCATTAGGTATTAATTATTGTCATGGGCCTTTTCCATGGAAGATCCTGAACATATGCAATTAGACACATCATAGGATAAGTAATTTTTCATCCTGATGGACAAGCATTATTAGTCTGCAGAAAATTCAGAATTTGATAAATTGTTCAAAGGTGACTGACTGTACCAAGTCTAATATTTTCTTTTTGTTGTGATGCTGTTTAGTAATTGCAGCAAAGGGATTTGAACAACAATATGGTTACAGTAAGCTGTTTAAAGGTTGTGAACTAGAATACAATATTGCTTCAATTGCTGAAGTGATTAAAGTGCCTAGCTCTAAACTGCTCTTTACCAGCACTTTATTTTGAGGAGTTCAGGTCAGTAGTTGAGCAAAAAAAGAAAGCCTTAGAACATGAAAGCAATAAAATAAAATATTTAATAGCAGCTGCATGTGGCAACAGAGAAGTAGAAACAACCCAAGAAATTAAATCTTGTGAAAGTGGCAAGTTTTAGTCTGGTAGCGTCTACCATGAGATAAGTTTCTGCATATCGTGGATGACATGGGCTTGTATTTCTGGGAAAGGAGAGCTGCTCTTCCTTTTCTAGCATTGCCTGCCTAGCAAGTCACCACAAGCGTAACGGGATGCATACATGGCACATTCCACTTTTAAGGGGATGAATACTGAGACCCGTTATACCCCATGAAATTAAACAGGGTAGCCAAGAAGAGACTTCAGTTACTGCAAAGGAAAATGGAATTCACACTAAGACAAATCATTACCAAAGTTGAATACATAAACAGCAGCATATTGGAAATTCTTGAGAAGTGACAGTGACAAAATGTAACCAATATCAAAGAAAATAAATTACTGTCTCAGGACATGAACTGAGTTACAAGAAAATTAGAGAAAGAAATTATTGAACTTTTATCAATTATTGCAAGTAAAAAGAGTGCTAGTTATTCTCCAGTTGGAGAAAAAAAATGCGACTGCAGATGGAGAGGCTCAAGGAGACACTAATAAGAGGCTGTGTGACTGAAAATCTTTGTACAGACAAGGATGCCTTCTCCCACACCTTGGATACACTGATATTTGTGCAGAAGGAGCATGAAATGTAGCAAAGGGGAACAGAAACACTTTGGCTTGTGTGAACTTTAGATGTGGCACATGTTGGAAGATAAAACTCCCACTCTGTTTCCTGAGATGTGTCTCTTTAGATGGGTATGTGGCAGGAAACTGTCATGAATATTGACCCTGGAAAATTTGTCATGGGATGCTTCAGAAATTGGAACACTAGTCAGAGTGGTAATGTGCTGCTCCAAATACCCATAGAGCATGCTAGACAGCAAACTTATCAGGTAGGCAACAAAAATGATAAAATTGGAAGATGTCTGAACCTGTCTTTTTCTGGTGGAGAAGTCCAGACATTCAATTTTGATCAAATGAGGGCAGAAGGCATGAAAATTTCACAGCTGTGTCCATAACTGTTCTCAGCTCCAAAACATTACTGCCCACTTGTTGAGGCCACTGACTGTTTTCCTTTTTACTGCTTCCAACTGGAAAGGTATGAGGAGCAGTAATTTCATTCACAATGTTGTTAGATACACAACTGAGACAAAATTACTGTCCTTTGGCCATTCACAGTGATAAACATTCTTCCTTGAGAGCTGGACTAACATTTTCTGAACTCCTGTTTTTCAAGCATTGCATCTTACTAAGAGTATGTGTATTTTTTAATGAAGTGCTATGCTAGGGAAATCAGTTATTTTTAAAATGAAAAGATTGTTTCACAAAGACATACTGAAGGCAAAGAAATGAAAAAATTAAATTAGTGTTCCTAAAAAAGGAAACTAACATACTGTAATTTTATAATGAATGTGAATGCATATATTGCTAACATCCTATTGTTCAAACCGATCTAGGAATATCTTTCTATCAGCAGAGATTTTCCTTTGGTAGCCCTTCCAAAGCAGGTGGATTTGCTGTCACTGCCAAGTTCTGAGGAGCCAAGATGTGTGGCATAATAGCAACCACAAATTTCAGGCAGGCTTAGGATGTGTGTCTGTACTAGAGCCCAACCAATGCAATTTGTTTATATGACAGAACTCACACAGCAATCTACAAATAAGTGTGACTCACATCCTGTCTTACTTGTAATACTGATTTTTGACTACAAGTTGCAAGTTATGAATCTTCATAAAAACCTCCTCCTCTTTGCTGAAATGTGTTTGATCGATGTGCTTGTCTTTTCCCTCACTTATCTGATTTGAAACATTAGATAAATGAACATGGTATTTATGTGTATTGATTTTCTCTATTTTTCTTACATTTTGGGGTATTACTTTGAATTACTTTGCACCATTTCTAGTCGTTTGATACAGTGAAATGGGCCTGAAGTTATTTACTGTTGTACATCTTGTTTACTTTCTTCATTTTTTTTAATTAGAAATAGCTTGTATTTGTTTTATGATTCTTTGATCAGAACTTTTCCTTAGTCAGTTATCATATTTATTTACAGATTCTAACTAAAATCATCATCTCATTTCCACTTCAGTGTCTGTCTGTGATAGCATTATGCTTAATTCAATTGTCTTCAGCAATGTTTTCTCTCACACCCAGATCTATAAAGAAACCTGTTGCCTGATTGCCCAGCAAGCTAGAAGCTAGCTTTGGAGGCATCCAAATCCAGCAGCAAAATCACCTTGGGTTAGGAATTTACACTTACGAACTTGGTTATTTTGTGAGAGAGCAGGGGCAGGGCATTTTAAGATTCTGAAGCCCCAGTTCCACTTTGTTGGTATGAAGCTCAGAGAACCTCAGAGAACATACTGTTCTAGGTGTAGAGAGATACCACCTTCTTTTGTATCCTTGAAGTTTGTCAGATTTAATGTAATAAAATTTTGGATTAAGTGGAGACCAGATTCTTGGCTGTTGTGCAAAATAAACAACCAAAAGAATGAACTGCCAATGCATGCCAACTTCATGCCTGCAGACCCTGACCTGCAATTTGCTTAAGCTCAGAACAGTATTTTTCAGTGACCTATTAGAAAACAAAACTAAACAAAACAAAAACAACCCAACAAAAAAACTATCAAACATTTCAATTCAGTGTTCCACAGTACTGGGAAATAAGAGCTTAAACCACTTGTCCCCTAGTTCACTTCCTCTTACAGTTTTACTGAAGATTATACTGTTATTTAACAAAAAGAAACAATCTTGCACAGCTTAGCAGCAATATTATAACAGGAAAAATAAGATTTGTTCCAAGAGCTGCGAGGAACACAAATGCAAATGGTAACTCCTACCTGCCCTGAAAATCCTGAAATAAATATTTTTCTTCTCATCAGAAATCTTGCTTTGAGATGAGGCCTTGTAAAGTCCTTAAGTGTGTTTCTAATGGACATACCTTTGATAAAACAACCAGGAAGATTGGTGGCAGGGGTGGAGATGGGCTCAGGTTCAAAGTCAAATAACCTTCTGTGAGGTTTCAAGTTTATTTCAGGTTTGTATTAACTGAAGTGATAGAATCATGACATTCAGTACCTGTACCTCAGTTTCTGTCCCTGCAAACTCATTAGCCTCCCCCCACCTCCCCCCCATGCATGTTACTGAAAAGTGGAGCACAGTGACCATTAAGGAATTCACTCACATTCATATTTACCTGACATCATTAAAAAACTTTACATTTTTCTAGTTGTCTTCCACTGACATGGAAGCATTTTCTACTTGCTTTAATTCCCTTTGCAAAGGCTTACCTCAAGATAATCTAGAATTCCAATACTTTTATCGAAAACATGATTTAAAAGCAGAGAAAGTCACACATAATTAAATATACTGTCTGAACAACATCCATGTTTTCACACTCAGTCATAACTAAGCTATATCAGTGCATATTGTATTATTCATACTGGAAGAACGGTAAATAATTTCTGGGGAAAGTTTTGTTTTCATCTTCTAGCTGTCCCATTCAGTGACAAATTATTCTTGAATTCCCTCCTTGTTTGGAAACAGAGGCTTCCTTCATTATATACACTCATAATCCAAGATCCAAGAGAACAAAAAATCATTATAGTGCCTACTCAAGGCTAAAAAGACAGATTGGTGTAGACAATTGTGAAGAGCTTGCAGTACATAGAATTAGAAAAGCTCATTTGTCTGATTTACAGCTGCCTACTTAAAAGGTAGATCAGAATATGAGATCCGCCCTGTGCTATACACGTGTTAGGGTAAATAATAGCCAGGACCTCAAATACAGAGAAACAGCAATAACGGATTTTCTGAACACTTTCTTAGTCTTATTTTTTTCCCCTCCTTTTTCTTGTTAAGCCCCTGGTTGAAGTTTTAGGATCCTATACCCGTGTTTCTGTAAAACTAGCAAGATCTGACTTTTTAACTTCTATATCTCCTAGATTTTTGTTTCTGAGTGCTGTACTGAAATTGTCTTGCTTTTCCACCTATTTTCTTAATTAGTGTTTACTTATGCTCTGTTTTCCCAACATAATGGCACATTAATAAGCAGGAACACAGTACAGTTTGTCAGACTGTTCTAAATATTCTGGCCATTTTAGAAACTTTTTGGTCTCATTGGCTGCATATAAATATAATGACCTACATGATGTAGGAATGAAAGAAACGGAGTTGAAAATAATGCACTCACTGACGTAAGTAAACCATGACTGATAGGAAATGAACCTACACTACTGGTGCCCAGATCACTATAGAAACAGAATAATCTTGTGGCAAAATTCAAAATGCTGATCAGCTGAAGAGAGGCACCAAGTCTGTGAGTGCAACAGAGAAGGAAAGCAGCTACCAGTACCCCTGCTAATAAGGCAGTAGGGAATCCCAGCACTTAAAATTCTACACCAATGTTTGTGATTCCAATTATTACACATCGGTGGAACCAAAGATGATAAAGCTTTTCGTGTTGGAATTACAGTCACTCATGCTGTATTTGTTTCAGCTCTACTGTCACAAAGCAAGTATTGTAAACCTCATGTCTGGAGAAGTTTGTGTGGTTCCTCTGTGCATATCTGCGTTAAACCCTATGTTCCACTTCGAATGTGGAATTACTCAGCCTCCTGTGCTTCCCTGTCACATGACATAATGGAAAAGGTCCTGCATCCTATATGGAGCTGAAAAGATCTGCTCTCTGAACTTCTGTGGTGATCCATTCAAATGTGATATCATTGACTGAAAGAAATGGTCATTTGTCAAGACATAGTTTTCAAATATGAAAAGGACAATGGATTTTTTTCCCAAGAGTTCTGATCATTTCATCTGCCTGATCATAAAATCACCAGAAATACAAGGTAGATATTCAAGAGGTTGCTTCAGAGGAAGCTCAATCAGAAAAACAGAAGAAAGTGGATGGACTGACTAGAGGTGAAGCTACATTTTAGAAACAGGAGAGGGATCTAACCTTAGAAAGTGCTTACTCTGAGGAAAAACTGAAGAACCTGCTAGTATTTTGTTGTTTTAAGTGACAACTAAAGGTTAATTGTAAAACAGGGTTCCAATCAGAACGTACTTCTAGAAAGGGAGAGCTACTGACAAGTCAGAGATAGCCACCAATAGCTTTGGAGCCCTAGGCCATGTGTATTAAAATGTCTTTAAGTTTTAGCAGACACAAAGAAATTGTTTCAGAGAAGTTAAAGACAGACACTGTGCTGGACCATACTTGCTCTGAATTACCTCCGGTATTTTCAATTAAATTTCTGTTGTAAGCACCTTGACTTCTTCAGTAATGGAACACTATGAAATTAAGAATTAATGCTAGAAAATTGTCATTCATTTCCATTGAAATAAAGTTTTTCAATATGTTGAGGGACACATCTTCACCATCCTCTAATAATAACTTTCAGTGATGGGTAAAATTACATGTTTAAATAAAAAGAAGAGCAAAGACCCTTTGTTAGCTAGATGCACTGGAGACAGTGAAGGGACCATTATCAGCTGCTACACAAACAGCCTGTTAGTACACAGACTGGTATATGAAGTAGCACGTTGCTCATGCTTTCATCTTACTCTTCCATCCTCTCCTATGCTCATCTGGGTTCCAAATTTAATAAGAGTTAGATCTTTTCAAAGGGAGAATGCTGATGTGCCTCTATCATTCACGTGTGGCTGAACTTTCCAGGTGGCCCGAAGGAGTTCACAGAGGTTTGAGCAAACAGCTGGAGATTCAACTGCTCTTCCTTCACTGTGTAATAAAAGTGGATCTCAGCCAAGTTCTGGCCAAATGTGAAGAGAGTACAGGTAGGAAAAAAAGTTCCCTTTGTATCATCTAACTTGATATAATAACAATATTATTTCTAGGGCACTGCATAGAATATTATCATTTTGGAAATAAACTGTGATTATTTCATTATAGTCTGAGTTGTCTTCGAAAAGAGATGCAGTAATCTTTTATATAGGTTGTATGTACAATTAGCTATCTTTTTATTCCTTGTGTAGAAAAGCCGTAACAGTATATTTGCCTGATGACATTACCAAGGAAGTCAGCAATGTCCACTCAACTGCTTTGTCACTTTATTGATCTATTTACTTTTTAAATGAATTGCTGGGAGGGCTTGTTGAAAGGCAGGTAGCACAAATGCTTCCCAGTGCTAAGATGTCATTTATGCGTAATGCTGAGGGAAAATATTTCAACGTGGAAAAAAATAATGGCTAGTGGTAATATGACTTGACTTCCAATTACACAGCATGAAGCTCATCACTCGAACTGAATCAGAAAAGATGCTGCCTGCCCACATCATCCTGTGATACTATTAAATCTAATAAGAATAATTGCAAATCTAGGAATGCTTCCAAGTAATTTTGCTTAATGATCTTAAACTCTAAGGAAGGGATGCCCACCTATAGCTTAATTATTTAATCTTTTAAAGGACATGTGCATAATGCAGCAGCTTATCTGCCCATCAGTACGACTCAGCAGGAATATAACTCTCTAATTGTTCCGTGCTGCTTTCCCTTTTGGCCTATGCATCCAACCAAGGGCTGTTGCAGCCTGCTAGGACACTGGACCTGTTCAGAGAGGGAATCACAATCACATTCTGTAATTCATCTGCCCTTGCAGATTACCTTCACTGGCAAAACAGAATAACACACAAAAAGTAAAGCATCTTAACTGCGTGGGGCTAGACTTGTCCCAGTCCTGTGGCGTCACTGATGGCTGAGGTGAACACATGTCCAGCCTCATTGCACTGAGAGCTGCATGCAGAAGGACTGATTTTGACCTAACTGTTCTGTAATCATTCTTGCAAGCCTGACAACATTATCAAAATTTTTATGTGCACATATCTGTATTTATGTATCTACACACGAACTTGCAAGTACTACATGTATACCTCAAAAATCTGAAAATCAAAAAAGCTTGCTCTTGATGACAGGGCTGGGAAGACAGGGTTTGCAGATTTTTCTGTATCATACATCATACAGACAAGTGATCCAGGCATATATCTTTGTGTATTTTTTGTGTTAATATAAACACACTATATATTAAAGATCAAACATTCATAAACTGCTATAGACTTGGATATGAATCCTTCTAAATTCACTCCTCTGGATATTCAGGTGGTGATGCAGATTCTGTGTGAATGACCACATTTAGGGGCCATTCCAGCATGAAGGGATGTATTCTGTCTTGTTTCCTCTGATGTTTTTGAAAAACTTCAATTTTAGCCAGATAAGGCGTGAGGGGAGGCTGAGAATTCTGCAAGACTGGAAAATCATTTCCTGTTAGGTTCTTCCATACTTTTGATTCAGATGCATGGAAATTAGGAAGCAATGTAGTTACACAAATTAAGGCAACAGAGAATCAAGCTATAAAATCAAAATGGAAATGCAATGAGCCAGGTAAAATTTAGTCACACAACACAACAGGTATGCAGTGTAGTCCCGGACTGACTTGTCTGAACAGGGAAAATAAAAAGTGATTGTTTCATTTGACATTTCTGGGATCCCTTTGAATTAGCATTGTTGGAGTCGTTCCTAAAGTTGTTACTGGGCTTTCTCAGTCCTGCCTGCTTAGCAGCAGGAAGGCCCATACTACAAGCTCAGTTGTCTGAGTTCTGTTGATATTTCCAAACCACGGGCTCGTTCTCTCTGCTGAAGTTCTGCTAAGTATGGTAATGCAGATAATCCACAGCCAGTGGAACTGGTGAAGCTGGGTTTCTTATGGGTCTGTGTAGTATATGTGAGATAAGCATATCCTTTAGAATATTCTCACCACAACACACTCAGCTCCTCCTTATGTCCCTTTGCCTCACTGCTGGGATACCTGCCATCCTCCTAGCTTCCCTGCACTACACGCTGCCTCCTCCCGAAGCCCTGTGCCCTCTCCTCACACCACAGCAGTTTCCCAGCCTGCTGGTGCTAACATAGCTCTTCCCACACCACCACTTCACATAAGTCCAAGATCTTTTTCTGCTTTTAGCTGTATAAAGTAGCTGTATTTAGTCTGGTAAAATGTGGATGCTAACTGGCCAGTCAGGGCATGCCTGCTGATTGCCCAGCTGGATGCTGCTAAAGGGATCACGTTGAATTCTCTCTGCCCTTTCCTCAGAGGAAGCACCAGTAAGTTTAGTCAGCATCTATATTTCAGTGTAGACATTGTATTTGAGATCTCTAACCATCCGCTTTATGGGGCTGAAATTGGTCAGGGAGTACCAAAAATAATGAGAAATTACTGGGGTAGGGGGAAAATGCCTGCCAGACTGTTAAAAGAAGAAACAAAGGGTGTAATTTTGTAAAGTTGGAAAGATAGGCTAGAAAATAAAGTGAGTATGCCTCAAAACAGAGAAAACTAAGTCTACTGTATCTTCATAGTTGCTTAGGAATGATTCTTTGGCTTTGCTACAGGAGCCCTGCAGCAGAGAACAAAAATGTAGGGAGCCAATAGCTTATCTGCAACTGAAAGTGAGGGCTGAGGGCAGACCCCTTCTGCATTTTTTATATTTATGGAAGGATAGTAAAGAACCTGCTGACAACACTGCTATTCACCACTGTGTGATATTATTTGAAATGTCTCATTAGAACAACTGATTTTTTCTGTAAGCTTGAAAAGAGAAAGTTTACTTGCCACAGGAGCCAAAAAAGCCAAAGACTAGGTCGTCTTCAGAGGTAGCTCAAGGTAAAGTGTAGTGGATAATCTGCTCCTTCTAGGAGCATCCCTTGGAGGTGGTCAGTCTCTGACACACTGTGCTCTTCTTCTTCCTCTTGAATACACGACAGAAAAAATTATCACAAACATCTGAATCTGGTAGCTGCTCTGGTCTCACCCACATGGGAAGGCAATAAGGAGATCTTGCTCTTGCACAGCGGCTGGAGGCCAAGCTAAGAAGTGCTTCTAAGGTCGGGAAGAAGTCTTTTCATGGTGTGGATGAGAGCTAGGACAAGTTATGACAAAACAATATAATATATGCTAATGAACATGTTCTACAACATTTCAACTTACATTCATATTCTCACCTGAAACTAAACAATCTAATTTTCCATTATAAGTTAACTCCAAGGATAATTTCACTATTTTTACTCTTGAATAACTGCCTCTCCCTTTTCCTTTAGTATTTCTTTTCCTTCTTTGTGTATTTTACTTCCTGCTCTCTATTCATGATCTGAGCAGAACTCTGACGTGTGAATTTAAGGGATGATTTTTCTGTTCCTTATTCTTCTATCTTCTTCTAGAGCTGAGAGACCATATCAAAGGATTTGCATTTAGAAACTCGAACATCCCTTTGACTGTGAATGCATAGCATAAACCTGGCACTCCTGCTTTCATTTCTACTGTGACTGAAGGAAATATCTGCACTTACTGTGAACCTCATGGATGTTAAGGGCACTCTTTAGTGCTCTTTTTAAAAAATATCTTCTGTAACAAGTGGAAATAGTCAAATGGTTGTCAAAACTTTACTCTAAGATTTATTGCAATATACAAAAGGAAGAACACATTTCAAAAATAAAAACTATCACTTGGCTTGCAGGGAAACAGATGGGCATGAATTACACAACTAACCAGAATGAAAAATAGACCCCAAAGTGAATTAAATGCTGGTAGGATGAAAATGAAGCTTTTTTTTTTTGCTGAAGTGAGAAAACAGTCCTACTTATAATGGAAAATTATTCACTCTGTACTGCAGTGTAAGACAAAATCTATCACACTGGAAGAAGATATTACTAGACTGCAAAAATACATGGTCTCCCCGGTAGAATGGACTGTCTCACTGAAGGGAGAGCTACAAATAAAATTTAAACTTCAGCAGTTCTGGACAAAAAAAGAATGCTTTCAGTATTTACATATTTAAAACTTTTGCTGAACACATAGAAAATGTAAAACAAATTCTTTCGATGTGTGCTATAGTTCCAATTTTTTTTTTATTGTAAACTTGCTATGAGATTTCATTACATTTTTGTCTCAATCGATCTTTCTGTTACCATTAACTACAGTTGAGTTTTCAAAGTGTCAAATATTCCTATAGAGTTTGTTACTTCATCTTTGGCTTTCAAAGGGCAAGTGCTGTAATAAAACTGAAATTGCTAAATATCAGTTAATTCCCACAGTAATTATTTAAGTATTACTTATATCACTGTAACCCAGACAGATCTCAGATGAGACTGAGGTAGATATTGTGCTAGATATTACCTAAGACAAGTTTAATATGCTAAACCATATTAATCTATCTCAATAGAGATATGAATGGGCTACTTTATACAGCTACTGCTATGCTGCAATAATCAGAATTTTTGTAAGAGTATAGAGAAAGATCTAATTGTCCTATGTGCTTGGGGCAGATGAGCTGCTCTAAGTTCCCAGTGAACTGCAGGAAAATGTCTTTATTCTTTCTGGGCAGGCAGCTGGTGTAGTGCTGACCAGCAAATTGTCAGCTATACTTTTCTACCCATTGGTGAGCACGCTTGATTTTTAGAAACCTACAATATTGATGTTTGGGCTCTCACACATTGATGTTACTTGCCTTAGGGGTGACACAGATTATTACTGGCATTAATTTTGAAGAACAGCACAAATTAACAAGAGTCTTTGTCCAAAGGGGTTTTATAGTCTAAATTAAGATAAGCAGATGTACTAGGAGAAATTAAATATCTTCTTTATTTACCAGATGAGGAACATGAAGATTAAGAATTAAAATCTCTTTCTATGCAGGTCAGTGGGAATTTTGCCAGTAACAGCAACGGGATTAGGATTTTACCCACATGGATGACACTGCATTGGTACAGTAGAGACAGGAACTGAGCCCAGGTTTTCTGAATTCTGGAACAGCAAAGGTAATGTGGGAACACTTGTTTTGATTGGAGTTGGTAGGCACATGAGCTTTGTACTCCACTGTACACCACAAAATTACATTTGTACATCAGTGTATACAACCATTTCCATCCCAGAAATGATTTTTAGAACTTGGAAAAGTGCTTTGGGGAAGGTGTGTTTGCTTCAGGAGGACAAGACTACCTTTTTAATGATCACTCCAGCAAGTTCTTCAGGGTACAAACTGCAATGCATTTTTTACCATCTGGTTCTAATCAATCTTTGTGTGGCACCCTGCCTACCATACACAGGTTCCCTGCTATAAAATGACATGTTAATGCACAGTGGCTACTCATTATTTCAGTCACTGTGTCCTCACAATGTCATGCAGTGCCTGGGGGAGTCTTATAAATGTATGTGCAACAGGGAGGAGCATGGTGTTTGTGATGGTCTTCACTTCATTACAGCTGGCTGTGGTGGGTTTATACGTGTTCCCCACATTTTAACATCGTTTGAGCATCACAGAAGCCACTTTTTAGCAGAACAATGACCACCACCCTGCAGCGCACAGCTTAGGATGGGGAATGAAGAGCAGCAGGACACAGAACTGATAGAGGGAGGGGTGATGCTAGTGGAGTCACACTATTCAGTTTTTCTGGGCAGACTTTTTATTTTTACAGGGGACCATGTTGCTAATGCAAAATGTTAAAGAAAAGAAGTTCCCTTACGAAGGTGGATACTATACATGGTGTTTTTCTATGAGTGCTACAAGCATGACAGAGGTTAAAATTTTATCTTAGAGCCACGTAGTCAAGATTCCAATAAAATCATCACCCAACTCAAATATGCAAAATCTAATCTTCATTGAACTTCAGATACTGCAGACTGAGAAACTGAAAGAGAACCCTCAGAACTGTAGAGCAGCTATCTACATGTTAGACAAAAGACTAAATGCAATGCATGCTTTGTGATAAAGGGAACCATAAATAGGAACAACACATAATATGCAGTATTTTTGCTAGTAGAGTTGTACATTGAATCAGTCTATAAATAGTGAATCTCACAAATATTTGAAACTTTCAGCATACTGATTTCAAGCTTTCATTTCCACAAAAGCTGTTTATGGCCCCTTATACACAACATTTAAATGGTGTATAAAGACTATGCTCTGAATACACCCAGTAAAAAAAATTTTATCCCACAAGATGAAAACTCCCCTCCAAGATCATGATATTTAAAGTTTCTTGTAAGGCACCCACTTGGCCTCAGGTGTCATGTTGTAAAATGTCTGCTGAAATAACTGGGATTGTGGTAGTATGAAACAGAGTTAAGTGAAATTGCATGGAAAGCAATACTAGCGGTTTTGATCATACAAGTGAATTTCAGATGCAGGAAATGTTCATGGATTTTTCTCTCTGCCCAGATAAAATTATTTTAATAAGATAAATTAACCAAGCACTGATTATACATAGGCCTCGCAGGGCTGTGCACAAAGCTGTTTATTGTATTCAGAAAAGGGCAGGATATTTTGGTATGCCAGACATGTTTGCTTTATTCCCCCCAGTGCTCTTTTCTCTGGAGCTCTTTCCTCCTGGTCTCACTGCCCTCTTTGTTCATCTCAGCTGCCAGATGCTTCTTCCAGAGCCTGCCCTGGACCTGCAGAGCACCCCGAGGTGGTGGCCCTCACATCTGTCACCATCTGGTGCCTCTCTTGCTCCACTGTGGCCATGACTCTGATTGTAGCACACATCCCATGTGCTTGTAGCTTACAACTCGTGTGAATATGGGGGTTCTGGACAAAAAAGGTCTCCTGTCTTCAAGTCGTGTTTGTCGTAACCTTTTAGGATACTTGGCTTTATCAAGATAATGTCACACTGGAGATCAGGTTTAGTCTGGGGTAAACACATAGAAAAGATTTTACAAAATCAGTTCTTGCTAATGGCCCTACAGAGGAGATGATTTCACAGTAATTACACATGTGTAGCAGACCCTGACTCTCATTAAGATATTGCTAGGGAATACATTTTCTATTTTACTCTCAGCCAAGTGGTCAGCTGCAAGTGGATATTCTCCTTTGTGTTCTGGCTTACTTTTCCAGTTAAGAACAGAACCTTGCTCAGAAGAAAGAAAAGCCTTTTGTTTCAATACTTTAAAATATCTTCCATAGTTACAATAATAATTTACAAAGGCTGCAGAAATCTTTAATTTGTACTCCAAATATAGTGTTGGCCTCAGATATAAATCAAAGACTTCTGATGTAGCTATTGAATTCCAAGAGCAACCACCGTCATCCTGGAGTATTTAGGTAATTTGACTACATGATTCTGATGATGTTACTTCATGGGGTGGCACTTTATTCTGAATAAGACCAAAACCAACAACACCCTTTGATCCACTACAGGGCTTCTTACAGAAAAAAAGTGCCTAGAAATGTATGGTTGTCTGAATGAATTTCTTAAGATTATGAAATTACCTGGCAGATGTCAAGCACTATGTAAATATTGCAACAAAAAATTTGAATCCCCAGAAAGATTTAGCACATGTAGAAGTAGGCAGTGACAGTTCATGGTGGGAGCAGTTATATCCTTCCCGTTTAGAAAGTAGAGCTCTTGGGAACATCTGAGCAGGGAATCTGTGCATTCACTGAAACACAGCCCGTCTGCTCTGTTACTTGAAATGCACTGTTTTGTAATCTTGTGAAAATGAAACTCCAGGGAAACTAAGTACATAGCACCCACTTCATAGGCTTCCTAAGCGTTTTCACATTCAACAAAGCCACTTTTGTTTCTCTGGGTTCTTGACTTACAGCAGCCTTTCCCTAAGCATTTAAAGTATTGTGGGAAGAGCAGAACTCAGGCAGAGGTCATCTCCAACTGGAGGAACAGAGGAGAAGGGAAAGTATTGTTATGCAGGTACCCCTCAGGGACTAGTCTATTAATAAGAGCCTGGAATTCAAATTTCCAGTTAGCATTCCAGCAAAATCTGAATATGAAAGATAGTTGTATATCAGCTGAACAAATTACATTTCCATCCTTATTGCTTCACAGTGTTAAATTTCAGGTAGCCAGGTTAATGTAAGAAAATCTGCTACCAGCCATTCAACAGTTCTTGTAGAAAATACAGTTAAATTTGCTCTTTACACTATATATGCATGCAAAAATGTATTTCTCAGATTTTATGTGTCCAGTTCATTGATATACTTTGCTTTTCCATTATGTACTTATGTCCCAAAGTATTCCAAACGTGTCAGTTTGTAAATGTAAATATAAGTAAAAGATATCTGCCTATTACATTTGCAGTGCATATAGAAAGTTAAATTTTAAAGGACCAGACAGGAGAAAAACCCCCAGCACAGACTGGTAGCCACAGGAGTTGTGCAAATACCTGAAAGCTTAACTTCAAAAATAAAAACCTTTTCCTTCCATCATAAACTTTCCCAGGTAAAGATCTAGTTGCAAATTTCTAGTGTATGCAGCATTTGACCAGGCATTTGACCAGGCAGCTGCACTGGATTTGGGCCTGAAGGTGACAGCCAAAACGCACTAGCTTGCAAAACCAGGCAGGCGGTGTCTGCAGTCAAGGATACCTCCCAGTGTTCACCACTCTCCTTCTGGCTTCACATCCCCCACGATTGTCGAGGTTTCAGAAAGCTGAGCTGTGGCAACTTTGGAGCAGACTTTGTCACCCACAGTTCACATGGGAGGGCACCAAAAGCCAGCGCTATTTGAAAGCTGGACCTTTTGTCTGCCACCAGTGCCAGCGCAGAAGTGGCTCTGGTCACTGTTCACCAGTAAGGTTTTCAAGGGAAAGAAACTCCACATTCCTGTCCTGCTTTCTCTTATTCAGGGAGGAAAAAAAAACCCAACCCAACCAACCAGAAAATGTAGAAATATACAAAACATCAGTTCTTTAAAGCAGACTACCATGAATGTTAATTAGGAGTTTTGTGCGGAAATACTTACATTTTGTGCAATTAAGTACATACATTCTGATTTCTTACTTTCTCTTCTGAACACAGAGAAGACAACCCCAAAAATATTCTTTGCTGACAATTGTGAATGTATAAGGAGGCTTTTACCATCTCTTTTTTCTTAGAGAACCTAGTGCAGAAATCTGGAATTAATGAAAAACCACAGTAAGGTGCCATTCTCAGCCATTTGTCCTCAGCAGTCAGCAGGTGGTGTGCTGTACACCCAGCTCTATGGCACAAAAGCAGACAAACCCAAAACTGGTCTGCAGATCATACGGTGCCACAGCAACATTTCTCAGGTGCAAATCAAGAGTTGCACAAGGAAGATCCCTGACTTAATGTGTCTGTGTCCAGAGTGAGCATAGGAATTACAGTCAATTAAAATCAGTTTTTATGAAGAGAAATTTACAAGTGTTCATAGGTTTTGGGTCCCCTTCCTTGCTGCCAGTGCCCAGGACAGCTCATGTTTTGTGTTCCATGGCAGGGTAGGAGCACCTGCATTGTTGCACACACAGCCCATAGCAGCTGTGTCCCTGCCTGCACAGATCCGTCAGTGCTTTTCTTGGCTCCGAGATGTGGTGAATGTTGTTCATATTCTATTGAGGTTCTTACAACTTGTCCATCACGTTTCTTTCTGTGAGCCCATTACAGCAAAGCTTATGTTACAGTCTGTCAGATGCTAGGTTTTTTTGCACGTTATAGAAATGTATTTTTTGGTTTGCTCAGTTTGTATGTGAATGATTCCATGTGCAATAGAAAGTTCCTAGTGATGCTCTACTTGTAACCACATTAAAGAAACACATGTCTGCAGCAGTCAGGATGTATAGGGGTTATTCTGTCTTCTGAGGTTTTTGTGGTTTAGGTTTCAGTGAATTCCTCAAGGTTTTGCTCTGGGGTTTGGGAGGATTTGTTGTTGTTGTCTATTTTATATACGAAGGAATTTTTAACTATTGAAACCTTTTGTCTATAGAGTCTTTCTATGGAATAAAATCGTATTGCACTGACCAAAATTTTCCCTGCTGGATGCAAGAAGATGGATTAGATGGTTTCTTGAGATCCTTGCAGCATTTCATTTCTGCAGCTCTGTGTTTTTACTGGTGTTGGGGTGTGGGAGCCATACGGGAGGTGTTGATCTGTGCTGAATGATTGCCTGTGAATTATAGTTTGTATTTTGCCATCTGGCTGCCTGATAATTAGTCCATCTTTTTATCAAACGAGTGGCACATGTCTCCCTTTCCTAAATACATATGCAAAACTATATATTTTGGAAAAGGTTGTTTTCAACTTCAAAAAAATAGCCAGAAAGCAGTGTCTTTCTGTAATCACATGTATGTCCTCAAAAAAACCTCACCCACGTATGGACCTAGATGATCCTCTGCATCGCTACGGGGTATTATGCAATCCAAGTATTGGATTTATGGTTATATGGTGTTCTGAATTTGCTACATACCTATATAAGCTGAGGTCTGGATGATATATTATTTTACTATATAGCTGCAATATGTAGCTGTATTTTCCTACAATTAATACATAAAAAGTCATACCCAGTTTGACAGCATGTTCATTATGCTATATCCTCATCACTGCTCCCAGTATGTTTCCATGAGATCCATTCCTGGTGGGACTCAATGGGTTTGGGACTATCAGAAGAAGCAGGCTGAGCAGCAAGACAGCCTTAAAAGGACAAGGGGAGCATCAGGTACCCAACCTCAGCTCCTGTGCTACTAATGCTGGAGAAATCTGTGGTTCATTATAGTGGGTGAAATCTGGAAATCAAGAATTCAATGCAAATCTACCCCCAATCCCTGGGAAAAAAATACCATTTATGAAACCTTTTTCTTCTCTTTAATCAGGAAACCCTGGGAAAAGGCTGTTCAGAGGAGAGGGAAGGCATTTTCTCACTCTGTGGGATGTCAGCTATCCAATTTGATACTTAAGAGCTGTAATTCATGAGTCACTAGCTATGTATTATATGCACAGGAAAAGTCTTATTCATGTATATTTAGAGAAAGATTTTTTTTATTTACAATATTGAAGAAGACGTATTTTTTTAGAAGTTACAATTTAATTTTCTTCTAGTTTTTCAAGAATGCAACATTCAAAATTAAAAGTGTGTGTTAGCTTGTGAATTATAACAAATTATTTTTTCCTACCAAGAAAGAATTTTTTTCATAAGCTGTATTCATTTATGAATACAGCCAAACTGCCTAAAAATACTACCTGAGGGACCAGTTCTGCTCATTCATTGTGATTTTGGCTGTGTAAAAATCATGTCCTGGAAATTTGTTTGATGCAACAATACCCGCCATTAAAAGGAATTAAATAAAAATGTACCATAAAGTCAAAATTTCTCACACATCTTATGCACTGAATGGGACTTTTAGCTATAAACAATCTAAGAAGTATTCAAGTTGATGGTATTAAATGTATATAAAGAAAATTACCATTTTCCTGTATTATCTAATCCTATCTACTGGAAATCAACATGTATTAATTTGCTTGTAAATCTGACTGTACATCCTCTTTCCTTTAGATTATCTTTGCTTTTCTATTGCCATTTTCATAACATATTTTGAAGTCTAAAATATTATTTGTACAAGAAGACTCCATTTTATTTCCTTTTAATGATCATGATCACGTGGATCACTGTAAACCCTTCTCTTTGTAATATGTATGTACTAAATTAGCAATAGTCTTCCTTTTGTCATTGAAATCACTGGCAACAAATAATGGCCAGAAAGAGGAATGACCTTTCTGAAGGGTTTTCCTTTGCGCGGTGCAAAACAGGGGTGCATGCAGATAACCACACTTTGCTTTGTGTAAGCCCTGTAAGATCAGTCTTTGGCTCATTTCAGGTTGATGCCTGTTATGCTGATTAAACTGTGTCTCCATTCCTTCATTCTGCTGCAGCCTATTGTATCCAGTGTTATCTCCCATCAACTGTGCAGATGGTAGGGTTTTGGGATCACACACTTTTTGTTGTCGATGTGTACAGAGCATACAGAGCCAAATAGGGGCCCCCATCTCCAGCTGGAGTTGTAGCACTACCACAACACAAACAATATTCTTTGAAACAAATTTACCTCCAATAAAAATAATGGATATTTTCTTCCCAAGTTAGAAGAAATAAAAACAATTTTTTCTTTTCTTTCTGTTCAGAAATGCACACACAGAGACATAAACCTAGACAAATACAATGGTCTAGATGGGGGCGATATGTTCATCTTCCATAGATTCTGTATTTGATTAGCCTACATAATCAAGTAGGAATGGATAACTTAATAAACCATAAAAGCAAAGTAGATACATCAGAAAAAAAAGAGCTTAGGATGCTACAGAAATGAACTAGAATTCTTAAGTCCCCAGATACTTACAGGTCACATTTTCCTGTGATCTCCACTGCCTTCACCACAACTTTATTTCTTTTTACTGATGTAATGGGCCTCTTGTGACAGAATTTAAGTGCTGTGCCTAGAACATGAAATGAGATTTCCCAGAAATCCAGCCAAGTACCCAGTCCTACTCATACATGTTCTTGTGCTCTGGTCTTCTGAGTAATAGCATATCCAAGCAGTGAACCTTAATATGTGATATGGAAACAGAACGGCATGGAGCTTTTGTTCAAGGCTTTCACAGGGCACTCTGTATGCTGCTGTGAAACCTTTGCTCCCAGTTTCTTTGCCTGCACATCTGCTCTCTAACTACATTTCCAAGATGACCAGCTACCACCACGTTCTGGGCATGGGGTACTTATTTTGCTGACTTCAGGCTTTGAAATGTCGCTTTAGATCAGTATTTATTTGTTTATTCTAATAAAGTGAGAAGTTACACTTGCAAAAAACTGTTTTGATGGCTATGCCTTCAAATGCCAAACACAAGGTTGAATAGATGTAAACCTTTGGTTCAGAGTCTCCAAGAAGTTTTGAAAGGAAATTGGATCACTGCTTGCTCCTGACATATATCATATTATATTAATTTTCTACTTCAGGATATTCACTGGCTGCCTTTGGGCCAAGAGGGATTGTTTTTTTCTTTTTCTCTCTTAATGTATAAATTGCCTCATAGGTTTTTTTTTTTTTGTTTGACTTCTGTTCCTCTAATGACCAGCCAACTGGAAATAGGCCACATGTCTAGGCAGGATGCAAAGGCACAGTGCTGAAACACTCCTGGTGCCATTTGAAGTAAGCTAATAGTTAAACTGATAGCCAGATTTAGGATCAGGAAGAACTTCTCTCCTGATCCAAGTGGAACAGTTACAGGGTTTTTTGCTTGTTTTGTTGTGTTCCTCGATATTGAAGGGCACAGTCTTTGTCCTAGGTACCTTTTGCAAATAAAAATAAAAAATCCTGCTATACTGGACTCTACAGTCTTAGAAATAACTTTTATTCATCCTGCTTACTTTCCGTAGGTCATTGTAGATTTTAAAAAAATCATTTGTTGTAGTTGTTGTTCCAAATAAAACTTGGGGAGCATTATAGGGAGTATTGTAGCAGGAAGCAGGGGGTTTAGGCCATTCAAGACTCTGCAGATGCCTGTTATTACAGGGAAATGGATTTGTTGACCTGGGTTGCCATTGCAGACTGATGTTCATATAGAAGTTGAATCCTGCTTGCAGCACCATCATCACGATTCATCTTAGATCAATTTGTTGCAGAAATGTGCAGCAGAGCAGAATTCAGGCTCTCCATACAGAGATGCAAAATGGCAATCAGTTTTTCCAGGCATGCAAGTATAACACCAATAGCTGATCACATTTCTTATTGCTTAGAGTAACTGAAGAACATTTCTCTAAAAGATAGTTCAATAGCAGTATGTCAGATAACACATTCAAGTAGCTAGGAAAGAAATATTTGAAGGCACGTTCAGGTTTGTTGAAACCTTACATTTAATCCAGTCAATTCTTCTAAAATATGTTTCCTTAATTTTGCAAGATTTGTCTAGCAAATAGAAAGAACTTCAATAATTTGCTAAGAGAATAAAAGTGTGTGAAATCCTTGTCCTATTCAAAATAAGCTTATCTGTTTTGTAATCCTCTTGTGCATACACTTATAGCTCTGTACTGTGTTTTTTCACCTCAAGGAAGATTTCCCCGTTGGAAATTCAGTACAAAAGATATGCTCAAAATGTGTTTAATACGTGTGGATTTTTGACATGAGAACACTCCAGTTCTGAATACATAATATAACCACTAGGATCATCCTGAAAATAAGATCTGTTACATTTTTGCTTCATAAACATACCTATTTTTCATTCACAATATTGTTCTGAGTTTTTGTCAGGTCTGGAAATGAATTCAGCTAAACAAAGAAATAACTGTTATTTCAAACATAGATTTCTGCTAATATCAATCGCATGCAGACTCTGGCTGGCACACCCCTCATTGTGTCCATTTTCTGCTGCTAAGGCCCATACAAACTCCTGGCAACTGGATAAAGGTATTGTATTTTGAAAGACTATTGAAGAGGATTAGAATAATTAAGATTACATACTTCAAAATACAAATTTTCTGTTATGTTATTGGAGTTGCAGGTTATCTCAAACATAAATCAGCACATTAAGTACTCAGCCATGTTTAGTAAAAGCTAGAAGCCCATGGAAAATCTGAACTTCATGAAGGTATGAATCTTGTACCATCTAGATTTTGACTGCCTTTTTTCTAATTTGTTTATGAATATTGTAAAAATGTAAGGTTTCTTTGTATTTAAAAATAAAGGTGTGAATCTCTTATTACGAAAAAAATTATGTATGCCACCAATAGCACTATCTTAGTTTTGTGTCAGCCATGATATGGGATATAAAAGCAGTCTCACTTTGTCTCTTAATACTACAGTGCAGAAAGGCATGTTAGATCAGGGAGCTGAACCTTTGACTCTAGAGCCCTGCTTTACATCAACAGAAATGGTTGGCAGTAACAGCAATGAGCCATATGCTTTTAGAAATATTCTTTAGATTAGAAACTATAGAAGATTTCCATTGGAGCCTGTCATCTGTGGCAAGAACCAGCAGGCCAGCCTGGCAGACAATGGGAATCTCTACCCCCTTTCTCATGAGATCAATGCAGTGGGAGATCCAGAGACATTTTTCCTCCTTTGGGTGCTGTGACGTTCCCATCCCCAGTTCTGCTATGGCAGAAGTCTGCCTTTCAGCATACCATTGCCACTGTCATCTTTCAGTAAACCATCACTGCCTGCAATGCATCTCCTTTTCAGTTCCTGTTTTTTCTGAAATGGGTGGCAACCATAGAACTGCCTCTTCCACACTGTGTAACAGTTTTTGGTGCTTCATGCTGTGCTAATACGGGGCTATAAATCTGTATTTGCCCTGCAAATCCATGCCTGGCTGATGGTAGGTATCATCCACAATATTTTAGGGTGCCTATTGCCATGACTAGTTTCTGGCTTCATAATGGCTGATAGGAATATTATGTATAGAAATAGTTCATTAACCCTAAAGGAATTTCTTAAAAGGGATCAATTGGAATAATTCCCTGTTAGGTAAACAAGAGCTTACATTGGCTTGTGAACTGACTTCTAATGATTCACAGCTCCTGCACATTCAGAAACAAAGCCAGAGATCAGACTAATCTGGTAGTAACAACAACTTTTACGCATTTTGTGATGTTCTAATTTGAGGGGAAAAAATAGCCAGTAGGTGTACCCCTCCTTACTTCCTTGCTTCTCCCTGAACCAGGTCATAGAGCTCCAGAAGCAGCACAGTGAGACTGAGCACCAAATAGGTCTGTGACCTGCTTTAGGCTGTACACCAAAGTACTGCTTTCAGCACACACAGACTCAGGATGACCTGCTTTGCTCCTAGGCCAAGATCATTCAGAAACTGGAGACCCATGAGTCTAGGTAGTACAGGCAGAAACTTGGGCCTGATGCTGCCCATCCCTCTGTTGCTGAATCCTTTCACAGCTCCTTTTCCAGACATGGATATATCAAGCTGCTTCCTGCTTGGAGACTGTCCTCACACATGAGCTCAGCCTTCCAGTGAACAAACCATAGGGGACTAAACCTGGCCTTCCACTGGAAACACAGTACAAGGCTAATTTGTATTTAGTACCAGGACATCCAGGGATCACGTATATAAAAAAAATCACTTTCTATCCAGAATAGGGACAAGCACAAACAAGAGTTAATATGCTGTCCAACTTCTTATTATGATTTTGCTTTTGTTTAAACTTAAAACACCTGAAGATAAATCATCCAGTTACAAAACTTTAGTCCCACAAAAATCTGAAATCTACCTAAAGGAAATTAAAAACCTCAACCTAAATTCTTTATTTCTCCCCACACTTTCTAAGATGTCATTAAAAATTGCCTAGGGCAAACCTAAGAAAAGCAGGCAGCAAATGACCAGGGTTTCTTTTTGTTCTGATCAAAGTCAAGTTTGAAAAAAAAGGCTTCGTTTGCTGTGTAAAGTGCAGGAGCTGGACATTAGAGTGTGTATTCATCAGGAACATCTATTTGTCTGAATTGCTGCCCAGCAACATTAAAGGAAATCTATTCTAATCCCTGTGATGCAACACTTGGGGTTTTCTGACACTCTGTATTTATGATGATCACATTCATCACATAAAGCGGGGAAAACAAAGAGTCATTCTGATTTCCCTGGCAGTGACATATATCCACAAAGGCTAATGGAATTATTGCAGATTTATGCTCTGGTGAGTGCAGGATTTGTTCTAGCAGGTCTATAAATTCTTTGGTTTTCAGATTGCAATACATCTATACACCGTGTAAGTCCTGAACCATCTGGTTTCTCCAAGAGTGCAGGAGCTTTTTGGCTCTAATTGAATACGGGTAGTTATTTCTTTTCCCATTACTGCTATTGACCACAAAGATACCTTTCTTACAAATTTTAATTACTTCGTGAGTTGTACAGCACTTGGCAGGTTGCTACTTCATTAAATTGAAGACACTATATAAAAGGTTGAACTGATTGCAGTTCATGTGAAAAAAAGGATGCCAAGCTGTAAGAGCTTCATTCAGCAGGACAGGAGAAATATTTGTGGCAGTCAGGGGCTGCTAGCAAATGAAGGTCTTTGGAAGTAAGGGCGAAACACAAGCTGACATTGAAATTCTTGATTGTAAACCACCAGGGGAGCAATATGGCATAACAATAATTGCTGGTAATAGGCACTCCCTTTTAGGGAAAACAGCTGTATAGATCACATATAGCCTAAATTACAAATGCTATTCCATTTTGTACAAATATATAACCAAGACTGCACAACTGGCAGGATTAGGAAGAAAAATAACCAAAATAAAACATAAAAGGAGGATTTTTCACAACTGTTGCTATTTCACAGGCACATCAAGGCTACATGAATTTCCAGCAGTTCTTTGGGAAAGCAAAGAGACTTTTTTCCATGCAGTGTACTAGGCTTAGAAAGTTTTTTGTCAGCTTGAGGAGATGTTTAGATTTAAATGGCACTGATTAGTACCAGAAATATTTGCCATGTTTCCAGTTAGAACTGTAGCAGAACTCCTGATGTGTGTCATTCTTTGATGGCTACAGTGATGCAGGGGAGGCAGAAGGGATCAGCAAGTTCTGAACAGTCAGTAGAGTGCCATAGCATGAACCAAACTCTTCAACTAGCTCAGCCTGTCAGTATTCTTTTTCCAGGATAAATTATTTGATGGGTCTGAACAGCTTTGACCTTATTTTACCTTTAGGATAACTTTAACCTTCCAATGTTTATCTTCTAAGAAAGAAATGTGCTTTTCAGAAAGGAGACTTGGTTTTTAAAATAATAGCCTGGCAGAACCTTTCTCAGCACTTTCAGGAAGGTAAGTAATGTTTCACAGGAGACTGATTTGGGTGACAAAACTACCACACCAAACACATAATCCTTCATTAAGAAAAATCCTTTGTGTCAAAGGAAGTATTCATATGATCACTGCAATACTTACAATATATGAAATAAACCATTAGTTTCTAACATGAGTGTTTCCCAAAGCATGAAGCCAAGAAACTGTATGTTGGTCTTGGTTATCCTTGTGAAACCTTACAGTCTTGTACGGTATAAAAATAGGAGCAGTGATTAGCCCAAAGACTTTGGCATATTTTGTACAACAGTTTTCCTTTCTACGACAACTTTCACCAGTCTTTCATAGCACCTGTAAAATACATATACTATAGAATGGCAAATACAAGTTAAAGCACCAATAAGAACCCATCTCATTGAGGAGAAGAGTAACATAAAGCAGTTCAGAGCTTCTGTTCCTTCCCTTAATCATTTGTCACTACAACATTATTCTGAATACAGGCCTTTATTTTGAAAACGTATTTCAGTGAACTCCAGCAGTGCTACCTGACCCAGCCAGTGCATGCCGGACCTTTCTTTCAGGCCATCCATACTGTTTGAAAGCCCAGCTGTTGAGACATCTGGAAACCTGCAGCGTGAGTGTGAGACTCCCTTGCTTCCTCCCTGCTGTGTGTCCTTCCAACAGCCCCCATCAGTCCACAGCACTGACATAATCCAACTGGTTTTGCCTTTGTCCCATCATTTTATTTTGCAACAGAACTGTGTTGGTAGCAAGTAACTGAAGATTTTGTATATTTTCTTAACTTAATGTGCATTAGAAAGTTTGAAAGAAATCCACTGTTCCAGTACACTGAATTAGGCCAGAGTATATGAATGTTTTCCACAGTGGTATGCATTGCTAATCTAGAAATATTCAACAGAGATTGTACTGGACTGTACTAGGAAATATGCTGATTAGATGGAAGTGTAACTTTGTCTTTGAAGTTAAACACATGAAGTCACAGTCTGCCCACTACTGCTTAAAGCTTCATCTCTTGTCTTTAGAGACCTGTCTATCCATTTTTCAAAGTACACTACAAATGCTGCTACCAGCTGCATTTCTGCTTCTAGAGTATTCGTGCCTTTGCTGAATAAAGGTTCCCTCCTCTGCCAGTCCTTTACACTATTGATACACAATTGATATGTAAGCAGTGCTCAGCTGTGCTGTGTTTATGTCTCAGTGTACAGTATCCTCTTGGGACGCAAATGGGACTGTACTGGATCAACATAAGGAGGGAGACTACA
Organism: Machaerirhynchus nigripectus; assembly: GCA_013397975.1. Classification (NCBI taxonomy): domain Eukaryota; kingdom Metazoa; phylum Chordata; class Aves; order Passeriformes; family Dicruridae; genus Machaerirhynchus; species Machaerirhynchus nigripectus. Next base: position 932,342 of record VZRQ01004249.1, read on the forward strand.
AAAAATCGATGTTCTTTCATCTAAAGGCACTCCCCCCAAGCACTGTCTCTCTCATCTCTGGGAAGCTGTAGCACAGATTAGCCATAACGTGTGGGAGAGAGCAACCCCTAGTTTCATGGCGGTATATATTTATACATTTGGTTTTGGGTAAATGGTATAGGTTGGGCAATGTTAAAGAGCGGTGTTTGAAAGCACTCCAAAAAGGTGCTGACAAATGATGAGCTATGCTATTTATTGCTTAGCTGTTTTGAAGTGTAATATTGCTTTATGTTTGTTGCCTTGGCTTTTCCAAAACACCTTCATCTTACTTTTGCTAGAATTTAAAATTTCATAACTTTGTTTATATACTGTATTTTTGCCTTCGAGTGTATATCTTATTCTGTCCCTCCCAAGATACTACCAGATCAGATTTTATGCAAAACAGTTTTCATCTTCTGATTTACTTTGCAGGTATGATGAGCCCAGAAAAGTTAGCAATGTTTAGAAAACAGAACAGAAGCCTTTTCCTCTGCTAGGACTGTAGTAAGCTGTGTTGAGCTGACTTCAGTTGATCAAGGACTTCAGAAGATCCCTTCTCTAACATACTCACAGATTCTCAGTTCTGATCTGCTGGCATAACATCAGAGACAGTTGCAACCTAACCTGGTTGTCAGTATAACTTGGGTTAGGGGAAACACTACATTTAAGCACTTTTTTTTTCAACCTTCATCATCCAGATAGACTGCATCAGAGAGCAAGGAAGCAACTACTTGCATAACCATAACATTAATAGTTTAGTCCAAATTTGCTAGAGAAGAAATCATTCAAGCAACTGGGCTTTTTGAGACAATGTGAGTGGCTCTAGTCCCTGCAATATGAAATCTGTTGGAGGCCAGAAGAAGATATAAAAGCAGAGAAAGCTGAAGTGCTCAGCTCTGATCTGGACTGGGTTAGAAATAGTTTTGCTCCACAGGAGAGTAGCAGGAGCACATCTGCTAAATGTGTTTTTTGCAGGTTTTTTCCTCCAAATTTCAGTAGGAATAAAAAATTGAATTACCTTCACAATAATTGATGTAAAGAAATCTGAAGGGTATATATGCCACCAAAACACCCCCAATGATCCTGTATTTTAACAGAATTTAACTTTTAATATGGAACAAATACTCCTGTTTCTTAAGAGGCACTTATGTGCCTTGAAATAACATTATCTGCATCAACACATTTTTTTCAGATCAAGAATTTGTGCCAGTGTTTCCTATGTAAGAATTTAAGGGCGTTTAATGACTATATCAGTGTGTTTTCCACTTGGAGAAGGTGGTCTCAAAAGAAAAAACTAATAGAAAGCAAGTTTGGAAGATCCTAGTATCCTGAAGCTTATTGCTTTGCTAATTAAATAGTCTGTTCTCTGTGATTTTTGCTAAATCTCTGTTTAACCCCTCTTTACATAAATGCACATCATATTAAGTAATTATAAATAGTGCAATTGGCTGGTCTCTAATTAGGAGAAAAAACCACTCAGTGATGCATGAACTACAGGATAATGTAGACCACTCTTTAAATCTGCCCAGGGTTCAGCAGATTGTATTACAGTCCTTAGGCAATAGCTTTAGATAGCCTGTGTAACATAATGATATCAAACCAGTGTATCATTACATACACATTTGTAATTAATAAGAACAAAACAAGCATTCACTGAACAAATCAGCGAAGTTATGTGCTGCTAAAACACCAAATGCATGAGGTTATAAGCTTTTTGCAATGCTAATTCAGTAGTGTGTAAAATGAATGTGCAAAAGAGCTGAAAACAGTAAAGAAATAAAATATTGCTAACATTGGTATCTTCCATTGTATTAAGACAAGTTAATGTAAGTTACATAACAATTCTTGGGGAATAGCTATTCATTATCTCACCAATTAATTGAGTCTTATCAAGGAAGAACTATTGCATGTTAAAAGAAACTAGCAGAGGCTGCACATTATTGTTACATCTTAAATGAGGAAATGCCTCATTTCACTTTTACTCTCCAAAGGGCTAAAACCAGAACCCTAAGGCCATACTTTGGGGTGGAAATTAATATAAAACATTTGTGTCTTATTACTGGAATTCTACTTCCAATAGTGTCTGAAATGAGTTTCTCATAGAAGTGAATTTTGTTCACCAGCCTGGCAGCAGTTGAAACAGGTAATGGGCTGTAGGCTTTATTTCTTCTTTCAGGATTATGATTTTCATGGAATCATAGAATGGTTCAGGTTGGAAAAGACCTCAAAGATCATTGAGTCCAACCATTAATTTTGTACTGCTAAGACCCCTGTAGTTTAATTCTAGGCTGTTTTATGGGCATTGCCCTCCACATGTTTTTTTTTCCCTAAGAATCCTCCCCTCTACAAAACAAGGAATTACTTTGGCACCTCAGTTTCATTTTCCTCAATAACTTCCATCATTTTGAGATTCACACACAGCACTGGGTATTGTTACCGAGGGCCCGATTCCTATTCCTGGTTTACATAGATGGGGCTTGTCTAGCCAGCTGGTGAGGCAGCCAGTGAATTGTTAGCAGCTGGGGAAAATTACTTATAACTTTTAAAAACAACCCTTGTTAGTCCTGCTAATTCCTTACTTGGTCTTCCTGTCTATGGGAGATGTGATGTGCCTTGTTTGTTAATGTTTTCATCAGTCATTTACTGGAAGATTAATCCTTTTCTTTCTTTTTTTTTTGTCTTGGCTTTAATGATGAGTGGTAGTGATGAGTTCCACTAGTGCTTGTGGTGTCAATAACCCAGTTTTGAACCCTTCTTCTTCCTGTTTATAGCTCTACTAAGACAAGCTGAAAAGAACCGAACGCAGCATTCCAGGAAGGATTGATTTACACAATATTAGATTACTTTCAGTTGTGTTTTCTACTCTGTTCCTTCAATATTCTTAGGACCTCACATTGGATTGCAATGACTCCAATTACCTGACCTCCATGGTGCCAAATGCTTTTTTCAGTGCTGATACAATTAATTTCATATTTAGCCACATGGTGAGAGTATTTGTTAAGTACCTTTCTTTACACATATATTGCATTTCACTTCTTAGCATTTAAAAAATACTATGGCTCCTAACTGAGGGGTTTCTTTTCCTAATATTACCTAACTCTAGAACACAAGTTTTGCTATCTCATTTTGCCATCTGAAAAAAGAAATCGTTAACTGTTTCATCTAATGCCTCTCATCTGATTTTTGATTCAGAATAATACTCTTTCTCTTGCTTCAAACCATAGTATTATGACCATATGGCTTATTTAGCAGGGATTTCATTAGAGAATATGTGAATCCCCATGCTGATTATAACAACAGTCCTTTTAGCTATTACTTCAGAGCCTGCATGCAGGGAATTTGACTGTATTAGAAATGTATGGGGTTTGTATGCATCAGTTTTTCCTCTACAGAGTATTTATAATGCCAGTACTGAAACATGTTACATACATTCCATATTTTGCAGCTTGAGGTATTTTATTCAGCTCACCTGGCATGGAAGCAGAGCTTATCCACAGATAATCTATTATGCTTTCTTTCAAATGTTTCCTGTACCCAAGCCCTCCATATAATTGAAGTGCCACAGTAGCTGATTCTACTGTAAAGTTCAACAATAATTTTAAATTCCTGGCACTACTCCCAGTGGAGCTATGTTAATTTGCAGCAGCTAAAAATATGGCCCAATAGTGCTGTTTTGCTGCATTTTCCCTCGTCCCCAAACAAAACAAAGCATTTAAATGCTTAGAGAACAAATTTGTCATATCTATGATGCTATTTAATAACATACTGACAGAGAATGGTATGATATCTAGAATACTGTGATGATTGCCTTTAATGTGTTTCAATAATAGCTTACAGTGAACTGAAATAGTAGTTTTATATAAAGCATATTAATAATACTTCCCAAACTAAATTTAAAAATGTTCCATTACTCCTGGCTCATTTTCTCCTATTTCAGAGCTAACAGCAGAAAGCTTCAGGTATACCATCTTAGCATATACTAATTATCAGTTTTTCAAAGTCAAAATAATGTTAATAAACTGGAAAGTTTCACCTACTGGAAATCACCTTGTTAGGAATGGTTAATCATTATGTTAGGAGCGAAGCAGCATCCTAGTCTATCATACAAAAAGGAAACCTGAGTAAGGAAGCAGGAGAAGTCCTCATCTTTTTGTTACCCATCTCTAAATAGGTCAGTCCACATCTCTCTGAAGACTCACTGTGTTGAACAGATGCTGCCCATGTGTGGGGTCTGCCTAGTCAGAGGATACATATTTAAATACCTTTGAATCTATAGATGAGCATAAAACTCACAAACAGCAAGAAAAAATATTAATGAGAGCCAGGAGAAAAATTAGGACTAAAAAACCCTTCACAATTAAAGAGATATATTCACTTTCGGTTTTAAAAAATAGAATAAAAAAAGAATAAAAAGAAGTAACTGAGTTATTTTGGGGAATAAACTATTCCCAGTGCAGGCCATTCCTATTCATTAGTTAAATCTATGTATATTCTTCTGACTGCTGGTCGTATGATATAAAGAGATTCCTGAGTTCCCTTCTGAACAGTACAGTCTTCTTGGACTGGGACTGGGTAAATGTCATGTTGATATGAAATGATCATGGACAAGATAAAGCAGTATTTAGCTTAAAAATAATGAATTTTGAAGTGGGATGAATGTTAAATATCAGAAAGTATACTGTAAAGGAAAAATAGCACAAATATAAAAAAATATATTCAGTGTGGATTGGTGGTACCTGATTCAAAATCATCCTGAACTTCACTCTACCTAGGTCTTGGTGATAAAGCACAGGAAATTCCCAAAGCTGAATGAAAAGCAGAAGGCCTGGATGCCTTTATGTAACAGTTTTGCAGTTGGAAGCAGCGTCATGGAACAAAATGAATCATTCATCCTACATGGAGAAAGAAGCAGAGGTAAATTCAGGTTTTCAGGCTAAGAACTTTAGGCATCTGTGTCATTAGAGGTAGAGGACGAAACTGCGTCACTGGCTTCTGAGTTGGTGGTGAATCTATATTAAAGGGGAGGAAAAGCTAATTTCCACATTTCTGGTAGGAAAGTCCCCGCCTCAAGGACAACATTATGTTTAAATCCTGCCCTTAGGTTAATCGGTGTAGCACAAAGTATTAGAAAGAGAGGAGGGATTTAGCCTATGTAGTGCACACCAAGAATTGCCTAAACCACACGTTACTAAAGCAGACTGAAGAGGTACTCCACCAACCATTCCATTCAAGTTGGGTTAGATCCTTGCTCACTTTTCTTTTCTTGCACAATTCATCGTGCACCTGTCTCCTCTGGCTGGTGAATGTCAGTGCCCCTTCTCACAGCGGCACTCTGCAGTCTTCACCTTGTGAGAGATTCTGCCTGATTACTGGTTAGGTCTACAACATGAAGAACTGGCACCCTGAGAAAACATTAGTCTAAATCTGATCAGTCATTGCACAGCTATTTGTAAAACATGCATGTTAACATAGCAAGGGGCTGAAGCTCAAGAGTAGTGTGCTCCAAAAAATCGCAATGGTCTTTGTATCTTTTTGACCTTCCCACAGGATTATGGGATAACTACTGTTCTGATTAGCCACTGTCTCAGTGCTCTGCCCACCATCACAGGAGTTGGTACTGCTGTTTGTATTCAGTGACTGTCCTCACCCCACTCACTACTTTTTCATGCAGATTTTACAAAACGTCCCAACAAACTGAATTCTCTACTCTTCGAGTTTTCAGCTGCTCATGTAGTTTCATCCTCTTCCTCCACCACTGTGTATGATGCCTTGTGATGTGAAAATGCCTGGTCCGGTTCTTATGTTTCTTTATGGTATCACTAACTAAACCCATCTGCATTTTGATCCCATTGTTTGGCCACTAACGGGCTCTTTCAGGTTCTGGAGAAGTTAAACCACCACTGATTTTAAGGGCTGTTTCAAAACCTTCTACAAATGCTGACAGGAATGAAAACAAGGTACAGTGAAAGCTGATGGAGAGGTGAAAAGCTAATCTCCACTTAGGAATGCATATTAAGATACTAATGAAATTAAGATATTAATGAGTTTCACCTCATACTTAGTCCTAGATCCAGCACCCCCACTGTCTCCTGAAACCTCCTAGAAGAGTTTGTTCCAGTGTTATTGGGTGTTTTTATCAAGGACCCCTAGAAGATATAGTTCAACTGTAGAAAAAAGATGCCACCAAGTGAGGCAGTAAATTATGAGATGAGGGACAAATTATTCACTGTCCAGTAAAATGTGCTCTAATTCAAGCAAGTGCTGTGTAGTGTGTTTGCATACAAAGAAGGCCAGCTTACCAAAGTATGTGTTTGCATACCAAAGAAGGCCAGGTGAGAGACCTATTGAAGTATTCACTAGAAAAACCCAAGTGTCCTTCACTGACCTGTTTCAATGTTCTGGTCACAGCACTTAGTAAGATGCTTGCATATGCACCAAGGGTAGTGCAAGAATAACCTGGAAAGGCACTTTGTCTCTGAACACAGCAGTGCTAAACACATTGCTAGAATCCTGCTTCTGACTCTTGATAGTCCCATTTAAGCAACAGCGTGGAAAGTGCAGAGCGTACAAAGGGGCTCATAAATAACTTGGGTCACAAAACACACAATCTACAACGTGGACACTGAGGAATACTGCTGGATTTTTTTAAAGATCTGATCCATGAACAAAGCTTTTGTTCACATAGTGTCTTGCGGGCAAAGGCACTGGAACAATCCAGTTGCTGGAACTGAAGCTAAAGGGGAGAAAAAAACCCTAAAATGACACGTGATTTTGTTTAACTGTGAAGGTAGGTCAAAATTGGATCAGCTAATCAGGAGGCTGAAAATTCATCACAACTTTAGGTCTTCAAGAAATGATGACGTGTCTTCCTACACAATGTGCTTTAATCCAGTTTCTGAGCAAATGTCTGCAGACAGATGTCAGACCAACTGATTATAGTGGTCCCTACTGGCCATCACCTCATGAAAGAAATCTGTGAAGAACAGAGCCGAGATTTAATGAATCAGATTTTAAGCTAAAAACTTTTTATTCATGTTGAGTTTTACCTCTTTCTTTTGTTCATGAGAGTGATTACCAATTCCACAGAGAAGAGTTTACAGTAAATATGACTAAGGGCTCAGAAATCATAGTTAAAGCTGAAGTATCATTTTACCAAAAATACTTAGTGTGGAGCCTGTGGTGGAATTATGTCATTTGGAACAAGTAATGCCTATAATCCACTTACTCCCTTCATTTTTTGTTTCTTTTAATATTAATTCAGATTTTAATAATATTGGAAAAACACAGCTGCTTCTTGTTGGAAAGATAGTTATTTTCTCTGTATTTACAGGAATAATTGATTCAGTTGGTTGTAATCCATAAATCTAGCTTTTGAAAATGAAATTATATAATGAACCATGTTTGTCCATGCTGTTTTCAGAGAAGTTTGTCATTAACCCTTTTTCTCATCCTATGGATGGTTCTGTTCAAAATGTGATTAAAAGACTACTATCAAGATTTAGACATGAGTAATAATCTTCACACAAATTGTTCAGTTCCATTGTGCAAGTTTTCCACATACTGTTCTGTGTGATCTGGAGCAGAACTTTTACTGATAGATCTTTATGCAGTGACTATCAAGGGACAAAATTAAAGCCTAAAACAAGAGAGAAAACACGCACATATGTATTTATACATCATAGTTGGGGGGTTTTTTGAAAAGTCATTAAGGACTTTGTAGCTCAATATAAAGTTATCTGATGACACGTGAAAGTAAAATCATCAGGATTTTGGATCGTTATCTACATGTAGGTCGCAAACTATGAATCAGTTAAATAATTAAGAGAAAACTTATGTATGCAAAATTCTCACACCCCCAGCAGCACATATGTTGTTGAGAGCTGTCACATATATTATGGGGTGGGAAAAGCACAATATTTAAGGGAATTTCTAGAAATGCTACTGGAGCCACTTTTCATGTCCTTCTCCTTATAAATTGATATTATTTAGCTGTAACAGTACTCCATAAAATACCTGAAAATAACCTACATTATGCCTTCTGACCATATTACCATGAGACCAAGGGAGACAACTAGCTATGGGTTCCACTGGTAGCCTGCAGATTTCTTGTACTCAAAAGGCTGAAGCTGCTATTTCTGGGCCTATAATTTCATGAGATATTATACTTAATTTATGGAAAACTTTTTTTGATTTTATATACACAAAATCTGCCAGTAATATTATGAAGTTTGCTGAATATCTTTCTTCTGTATATTAGTAGGGAAACATATTTGTTCTGGAAAGAGTTGCTGTTAGTTAATACCAGAAACAAACTGAAATATGTGTGACTATATGATTGTCGTATTTCCTAAAGTGCAATATAAGCCAACATCACTTATTTTTACAGGTGTGCATCTTCAGAATGACACCTTGAAAGACTTTTAACATTATCTATACATCCACTCTAAATCAAACAAACTCAAACAAGATGAATCTGTTTTGTGGCATCTACTGGGAGTTTACAACTTAGTTCCATTATAGCGTAGAATTAAACTAAAACCTTTCTAAGAGATTCATTAAAGCATAATTCAATGAAAAATATTGAAAATTCGATTGAGAAGATGGATGTCTAACTGGTTAGGACCTATCCCAGGGTATCATGGAATCATAGCACAGTTTGGGTTGGGAGGGGCCTTTAAAGGACATCAAGCCCAACCTCCTTGCAATGAACAGAGGTATCTTCAATGAGATCAGCTGCTCAGGGCCCCATCCAGCCTGACCTTGAATGTTTCCAGGGATGGGACATCCACCACCTCTTTGGGCAACATGTTCCAGTACTTTACCACCCTTGTCTAAAACCTTTTTTATATCCAAGATGAAACCATTTTAGTATAAAACCATTACCCTATCACAAGAGGCCCTACTAAAAATTTGTCCCCATCTTTCTTATAGGTGCCCTTCAGGTATCGTAAGGCTGCAATAACATCTCCCTAGAGCCTTTTCTTCTCCAAGATGAACAACCCCAACTGTCTCAGTTTTAGTTTGTAGGAGAGGTTCTTCATCTGTCTGATCATTGTGGTGGCCTCCCCTGGACTTGCTCCCACAGACTGATGTCCTTCCTGTGATGGGGCCCCAGAGCTGGATGCAGCACTCCAGGTGGGGTCTCACCAGAGTGGAGCAGTGGGGCAGAATCCCCTCCCTTGACTGGCTGGCCACACTACTTTTGATGCAGCCCAGGATACAATTGGCTTTCTGGGCTGGGAGGGCACTTGGCCTGCTCATGTCCAGCCTCTCATGGACCCCAAGCCCTTCTGGGCAGGGCTGCTCTGGATCCGTTCATCCCCCAGCCTGTGTTGGTACAGATGCAGCACCTTGCACCTGATGTTATTAAACATAATGAGAATCCAGTGGGGCAACTTCTTGAGCTTGTCCAGGTCCCTCTGGGTGGCATCCCTTCCTTCAGGTGTGTCAACTGTATCACTTAGCTTGGTGTGGTCTGCAAATGTGCTAAAGGTGCACTCAATCCCTATGTAAGTGATAAACACATTAAACTATAGTGTCCCATGAGAGCACTGCTGGCACTGCTGGCTCCTGGCGGTTCTCCCCACTACCCTGATGTCCCCCTGCCCCAGTAAAAGCCCCTGTGCTGGGATCTGTTGCTTTGCCATGGTACAGAGTGGCCATGGAGTAGCTTTTCTCAAAGAGTGACAAAGCTTCAGATCTAGATCTACATGCACTCAGTGGAAGTTCTTCAACACAGATTATCTTGAAGCAATTAAAAGCCTTGACTGGCCACCCACTTCCCAGGGCCCATACTTACTGACCATACTGCTAAAATCTTTCTCTTTCTCTTTCTTCTGTTTAGAATTTATACATCTTTCCGAAATATTTGCATTTGAAAAATTGCCATTTATGCAGAAATGTCCCAGCCCTTTCAAATACCAACTTGATTCATAGCCACTACCAAAAGCAATAAAGAAATTTCTCTACATTGCCCTGCCAGTGTCCCATCTACACATATCCTTCATACAAGCCCTGTTCCAAGGCCTTCACTAATATCTTGATTCTTGCCCAGGTGCATGAAGACTGTGCTGTGCCAATCCTCTTTGAAGACAGAACAGTCATTTCACTTCTTGTTACAAAAAATGCAGGGAACTACATTAATTGATGATTGTCAGATTAAAAAAAAAAGAGGGGTTTAGAGAAGGAAAATAGCACTTTCCTTTCTATTATTTTTTTTTCAAATTATATCACAACAGTATTTTAAAAATATCTCATATATAGGATATCCAAATAATGATTGAAAACTATTTATATCCCAGCTTTCCCATCACAAGGGAATGCTATTTGAAAACACCATGATCAATATTAATTAGCACAACCTCACTGCGGACAAAAACAAACAAAGCCCAACAGTGTTAGGAAAAATTCACACAAAAAGCCTTGAGTGGCAAAATGAAAAACCTGCAAAATCCAAGCCAGTCTAATTCAATAGGTGACTTTGCTCCTCTGCACAGGCCTTGGTGGAAGGTTCCAGAATGTGGGCTCTTCTGGTGAGGGCACCTTTCCCCCCTCCATGCCTCCCATGTGTCTCACTGTGCTCTCAGCAATCACAGCAGCAGTGCTGGGGATTTGGGAAACTGGTTCAAGTAAGAGCAGCCTGAGGCTACCGCGTTGCAACTGGAAAGTAGATCACCATACGGCTCGTCTAGGACCAACCAGCACTGACATGGCTTGCAGCCACCACTGCAAACTGCTCCTCAGTTATACTTTTGCCCTTCAGGTACCAGAAGAGGATTTATGCCGTTAGCTCCTATTCCAAAATAATCAAGCTGCTTAATAGACAAACTTTCCAGCCTCAAACATTAGGATTATTAAAAATATTGTTGTATAATTAGAGACATTTGAAAGCAACAGTTTCTATACAAAACACATGCATGATCCTCTTTATTTCAGATATTAAAAACATCATTTTAAAGCACCATTGCATATCCTTTAAAGCTATGAAAACTATCTGTTAATAACATTAAATACTATCCAAAGTATTTACTGCAGTATATACAACTATTAAATTATTATAAGATTCTTCCACTTTAAGCAGCCTTCTTTGCATCTTTATGGTACTTTAGCTCCCACTGTTTGTCTAATAGCAAGTATATTAGATCTGGTAAAATGCCACAAATAAGGCTTCTGTGGAAAAGACTGTATAATGTCACATTGCCTAAGGGATGAACAGCTTATGCAAGTGGGGTATCACTTTGCCCTTGAGTAAATCATTACATTCTTTCAGTGTCCTACATATGTATAGATGCATAGTTATGCCTGAAGAGTGTTGTAAAATAACCTCTTTCAAACCTCAAACACTGCAAAAGCTACAACCACATGATTTTCTCTTTTGGGAGAGTCTCTTTATTGTGCTATGTGTGCTAATGTGTAGGTCCTAGACCACCACTTTCTCCATTCTCTTTCAACCTCCATCTAACTTGAACAGAAATATGCTGGCAGGGCTCAGGACTTTATTATCCGATTTCTATATGGAATCAGTTCTGGCAGATCTTTAACTGAAAGATCCCCAGAAAAAACTAGGATCTGTGCACTGTCAAACTAGTAGTTCTAGCATTTGCTGTGGCTAATGTCTGGACTACAATGGACCAGATTTTGATGGAGTACTGTAGAAATTAATGATATCCAACTCACAGTAACCTATCTGAAAGTGGAGATCCAGTTGGAAATAATACTGCAATCTCCCTAAGAAACCACTGCAGAGAGACAGGCAGCTGCAGAGGATAGTGAAACAGGTATTTGAGAGAGATAAGAAGAATTGATCCCTGGACAGATCATATGCCATAACTGCACACAGAGCTGAAATGATTTGTCAGGATCGAGCATCTATCTTCCAGATGGCTTAATGTGGGTGAGATGAATCCAACCCTTGTCTTCCAATTCAGATGTTGAAACTATTAAAAAACAAAAACATCAGTGCAACAAAAAGAAAGGCCCATCAGACCGTACCTTTATCTCCTTTTCCTAACTCTGCAGGGTGCTGAGGAACTTGCATTATGGAATGATCCTGGATGTTATCCAGGGATATGCCAATGACAAACCCACAGGAAACCCCAGGCACAGGCTGCGTCTGAACAGGCCCTTCTCTGATCTCTTGGGGGAATAGGGGCCAAACTGGGAATAAATTACAGGATAGGAGGCAGCAATCACTTAGCCTTGTAGGATAAATATTTGGTTCCTCAACCTAAACAGCTTCCTATCTACCTCCTGACAGTGGGTGGTGGCTCTGATGATATGATTGTGGTGGGGTTGTTTTCCAGCTCAGTTTTTAAGCTGGGCTGCTGTACAGATAGGAATCCAAGACGTGAAGGGGTAAAAAAAGCCTAAATAAGAGGAATGCTGACTTAACCATGCTTAAGTCTCTGTCCTGTTGGTTAAGACCCAATTCCATCCCTGCTCCCTGGAATCTCATGCCCTGCCAGTGAGGATGTATGCAAAAGAAACTGGGAGGAACCATAGCTGGGACAGATGACCCAAACTGACCATAGGTACATTCCGACAGAATGTAATGCCCAGTATGTAAATTGGGGGTACAAGGAAGGGGGGGCAATCTGTGTTTAGGAAGGGGGATCTGGCATTGGTCAGTGGATGGTGACTAATTGTATTGTGCATCAATTGTTTTTCCCTTTTTATTACCATCGTTTACCATTATTATTGTATTTTATTTTCAATTACTAAACTGTTCTTATCTCAACCTATGTTTTACTTTGATTCTCCTCCTCATTCCACCAGGGTGGGTTGGGACTGAGGGGGCTTGAGCAAGTGACTGTGTGGTGCTTAATTTCCAGCTGGACTTAAATCACGACAGCCATAAATCATCTTTGGCATTTTCTTCCCCCTGTAAGCCTCATCTTCCCCTTATAACAGAATCATATAGAATCACAGTACATCCTGGGCTGGAAGGGACACAAAATGATCATCAAAACCCAGCTCCTGGCTCTATACAGAACAACCCCAAAAATCACACTGTATGTTTGAGAAGAGTTATTCAAACACTTCTTTAGCTCTGGTAGCTTTGGTGCCTCTTCCCTGGGGAGCTGCTCCAGTGCCGAACCACCCTCTGGGGGAGGAACCTTTGCCTACTATCTACCCTAAACCTTCCCTGACACAGCTTCCGGCCATTCCCTCGGGTCCTGTCACTGGTCACCTCAGAGAAGAGATCAGTGCCTGCCCCTCCTCTTCCCCTCACAAGGAAGTTGAAACTGCAATGAGGTCTGCCCTCAGTCTTCTCTTCTCCAGGCTGAGCAGACCAAGGTACCTCAGCCACTCCTCATACAGCTTCCCCTCAAGGCCCTTCACCATCTTGGTGACCGTCCTTTAGACACTCTCTAACTGCTTTATATTTTTCTTGTATTGTGGCACCCAAAACTGCCCCCAGCACTCGAGGTGAGGCCGCCCCAGTGCAGCGCAGAGCAGGACAATCCCCTCCCTTGCCCGGCTGGCGATGCTGTGCCTGATGCACCCCAGGACACGGGTGGCCCTCCTGGCTGCCAGGGCACTGCTGACTCGTGTTCAAATTTCCATTGACCAGGATGCCCAGGTCCCTTTCTGTGGTGCTGCTTTCCAGTGTCTCATTCCTCAGTCTGTCTGTGCATCCAGGGTTGCCCCATTCCATGTGCAGAAACTTTGCAGTGTTGAACTTCATATGGTTGGCAATTGCCCAGCCCTCTAATCTTTCAAGGTCTCTCTGCAGGTCCTGATGTAACTCTATTTACCATAACCCTATTATTATTATTGTTGTTGTTGTTACTCTGTTATAAAGTATCTAACCTTCCCAGGTTCCATCCTCTTCAGCTGATGGATTGCAGAGCTTGTACCCAGGGTCCCACTATGAGCTCATTCAAGGTAATGTGACCTATTGAACCCATCTTACTAAATATTAGAGATTTGGCTGACAAAGCAGCTCAGGTGGAATTATATTTTCAAGACCTAAATACCACTTGTTTTACCCTCTGCCAGCAGAACCAAGAGAGATTTGCTCTGACTCTATAGCCCTTTGAAAAGCTGATTTGTGGAGTAAGCCACAATGTTTCTCTCAGACCTCATATCACCTTATTCAAAGTAAGAAGTACCCTTTGGTCTGAAGGATAGAAGAGGTTTCCAGGCACAGAGAGGGAACAACTGAAATGGAACACTGGCCTTTTAAGTCATATTGTGCTTGAGCAGGATTATAATGCTCTCAGGGCTGTGTCCTGAATCCCTCCTTCAAACACTTCAGTATAATCAGCTTTTTAGGTCTTTCAGATCCATGCCAAATGGCAATAATGCCAACACTGCCCACATGAGCCAAATCACCTCCAAATAAGACATAAGAATATTGTCATCACACCATTCCAACAACACTGTGTCAATAAGGAAATCTAGTTTCTTCATCCTGCATTGGAAGAAAGTCTATCATCAGTCTCCTGTTAGAGGCAACATTACCAAAGCCACAAGGTGAAAAAAAAGAAAAATGGGAAAATAAGCTTTTCATATTACCAAAGACAAACAGCCTTGTCACAGGAGATCCTGGTGTTTTTGGATCCAGTGGTATTATCAGAAGTTTACCACGTGGCATTATGATACCCTGGAACATACTGTTCTTGCTGGGAGGGTGCAATGGGAAAGGCTTTATCCTAAAGACCTCAGTAGAGAGATAATCTAGAAAGCTTCTCTGGGATTTCTTCCTGAGATGCAGTAATTGATTATGTTGACACTTTCAGTCCCTCCAGGACAGTGTTTCACAGTTCAGTGAACACTGTGGTGGTGTAAGCTGAGCTGGTAGACTTTCCCCTGGAGTATTCACAAGTAGCTAGGAGGTGAAGAGATGAGGAATGGGTTTCTCAGCTATAACTGGGAAAAATTCTAGTCTTGAATGTTCTCCACCAGCACAGTCAGTTAGATGCTGATCTTGTCTGGGAGGCAACAAAAGATCAGTGAATTCTGGTGCTGCCTAGCTGAGGCTGGTGACAGCATCTTATACTCTTCTGCTAGGCTTTGTCCACTGATGGCTTACACTTGCAGGCCACAGACAGCAATGCTTCACATAGTTACCAGCTCTAAGCTGGCAATCAGCTACTGAAATGGAGTAGAGATAAGAAGCCTGAACCTTGTCTCAGCTGTCACTGGGATTTTAGCCATGATAATTTCAGCTGCCAGGAGCCATGAATGATTCCATATGCACAGTAAATTTAAGCTGTCAAAGGCTCAATAGAGGCAAGAATGGACCACCTGGGCCACCACTGATATACTATTATACCATGGCTACTTCAGTAATTATCACGGGCATTGACAGTTTATTGTGAATTGGCAGCCCCTTTTCAAGGTGTTTGTTGAAGAGGTTTGGACTACAGAGCTTCACCTTTGCATCTTGGCCAAACATGAGGAAAATATTTGGTTGAAACTATGAGAACAGGCTTTCTGTAGCTTGCTAGTCATGGTTGACATGTAAACAGGCACACTCTGGTCAAGCCTGAATTAGAGCTCAGCCTTGTAAGTTGTAGAATTACACATACAAATTTAGGAAATCCTATCAGTTTGATTCTTGATTTTATTTAGGTAACTGTAAACTGACCAGCATAGTTGTGCAGGCTACAGATGCTTTTTAGGGAAAAAAACCCCAGTCTTTGCATGATTCTTTGGTGAATTTCAAATGAATTCAACAAAGAATCATAATAAAGTTATTGTCAGACAATGTTTAGGTAGGGTTTTTTTTTCCAAATTCAGAATGAAATTCCTTTTCAAAACAGGGTAAACCACAGACCTTCCTCACTACTGTAGCAGTATCAAGCTTCTGGGGACAGGTTGGCAGTGTAGGACCAAGTCCACCTTCTGCACAAAGCATAGGTCTTGAGCATTAGATTTTGCAGGAAGGGTTGATTTTACTTACAAGAATTAGCTTTCAAGAGATTTGAGGTTGTTTTGATACAGAATAAAAATATTTCTTAAATGTAGAGGAATTCTGCAGAATGAAAGAACATCTCTCAGCCAACTTTGCTCCTGCAATTCTGGTCAACAGCTTGTTCACCAAAGCACTGCCACAATAAAAAATACTAGAAAATAAAAAGATGTAAGTGACCCTCTCTGAAGAGTTCCTGACAATTTGAGCTGAATCTTAGTACAGTATCTTTATCACAATACCATCTTTCCTATCTGAAACTGTCACTGTCACTATAGTAACTGTGAAATTAAAAAAAATTCTCCTGCTAATCTTGAAATATGAACATATACCTAAAATAACCATGCTTGCTGTACCAGTATTATCACCTAAAGATTTTGCAGAGCCTTCAGAGAGATCATAAACATAAATGCTATAATGAAGAAAAATTTTGTATTTGATAGAATAAGTCTGGTAGCTGTTGTAGATGAAGTTACATGGCTTAAGGTCCTTCATGAGTTAAGGTGCTGATACAGAACAAATTATGACGAGAGAGAAAGATTAAAATTACTTTAGAAAGAAGACATGTCGAGGTTGCAAAAGACAAGGTAGAAATTATTTGCCACTTTACAGTTGTTACAAGAGCAAGTTGTAGTCATGATAATATGCAATCTCTTTTCATATTGCTGGAAGATAACATAACTGCATTGCCATGAGCAGGCACAACTCACCATGTCCTGCTTGCCATTGTTCTCCATGCTGAATTGCTCCTGGATTCTGAAAATCACTGGAAAGTACTGTGAAAAATTGCATGTCACATAGAGACAATTAGGGGATAAGGCATATCCCTACTACACAATATATAAGGATCAGCATAAATTAGAGCTAGCACATGATCTGTCCTTCTGCGTGCAAAGACGGATTTTCTCTCAAAGTAATTAGGCTTTATGTGCAAAAAGCTTTTTTTACATTACTTGTTTATAGATGCCTGATCAGATACTAATCGCTTTATCATCTTCCTTAACCTAAATTTTGTGGTTGTTGTCTAGGATTTTTAGCATGGTAACAGACACATAGCAGTTGACAGATAAATGTACTCAAATCCGTTATTTTTATTTCTTCCTTTAATTGTTTCATTACAAGTTGTGATGTAATAATTACAGTTAGTTATCCTTACTCAGAATACAAACACTTAAAAAGGGTCAAAACTTTGATATACGAAGTATAAAGCTCTGTCTTAAATGTCACTGAACTTCCTTTTGTTTATTTATATGCCTTTAATAAGTATCCTGCAGGCAATTCTGGACATGAAATAAGATTTCTTAGCAATATAAAAAAGATACATGCAGACACAGAGCTAACTTTCCACATTGTTCCTCCAACATATTCTAAATGGCAAATGTACACTATGGAAGCAAGGATACAGGCAGAGACCTGGTCTTACAGGGGTGAAATGGAAGTTGGTTGCTATCTACTCAGTCACCTCCTTCTCAGCTGAGAGGATCAAACAAGAGGAAACACCTGTGATAGCTTTACAGTAAAAGTAAGTGGCTTGAAATGGAAATATTTATTAGATGACAATGGCCTTCCCACTGTAACTGTACTGAAAATTAGCTAGAGTGAGCAACCTACTCTTCGTGTCCTACCTGGATATGCAGAGCCATGCTGCAGAATTTCTAGGCAGCCAGGAGTCCTTGCAGTGTGTTCTACAAGACTTTGTGTTGCCTTGGCCTGACCTGTTTGGTGCTTCCTTCCTGATGAGCTTTAGAAAGTCCTGTTTCTTCTTCTGACTTCTGGAGTGAATAATGGGGAGCTGCTGCTCAGATCATGTGTGTCATTGTGCACATCTGTCTTTGCTATGAAGGACTGATCCAAGTGAATTCCCAGTCCAAATTTTAGCCCAGCCTTCAACTGTGTCAGTTGACCACTGGCATGTCAAACAATAAGGATTTGTGTGTGGCTAGAAAGGGCATGAGCAAGATCCATACCCATATTGTGATGTCCTTAGTGATTTTAGGCTCCTCCTATTTTCTGTACATGATCTGTCCCATTGTCTGCATGTGTCTGTGGTCCAGTCTGAGTCTGTGTGCAGAGGTCCAGTGCAGAACTCCTATTGACCTACATGATGATGGAAACAAATATTTTGGAAAGTGTCATGAGAAGAATAAACTGTATCCCCAGCATGGTGGGATGCTAAAGAGAGGAGACATGAAAATATGAAGTGATCTTGGAAATAAAACAGAAATTTAATGTGTTTGCAGAATTCATTCTGATTTTCAGATCTCTGCTCAGAGTTCTGACGTAAAGCTAACTAAAAAAAAACAGTTTTAGGCTTCTGTTACAGGCAATGAAATTTAGAAAACTTGAGAAAAAGAAAGATTTTGCAGGATTATGAAACCAACAGGAGAGAAGCTTCCAAAATTTCATGCATTTGTTCAAGAACAGAACTTTAAGAGGGCTTTGTCCATCTGTTTCAAAATCAAAATATAAGTTTGCCTTCTCCTCAAAGAAAAAATTCTGAAATCTATTCCATATCTTTACTGCACAATTTATTGCACACTTCAACACCAGCACATACACTTAATTAAAAGTAATAAAATGTCAGAACTCTATCACGAAGCTGGGAGATGCTGGCCTGTGTCCCAATTAGTTCTTTTATTAGCTACTCTTGTACAATAATTTTTAATGAACTGGGTATGAATTTGATCGGGAACTGATTTAAAAGAGCATGTTATAAACAGTGTATCAGGAGATCAGGTTATGCCCCAATAGAATTAGCTGTGCTAGACTAAGGCACACTTATAACCTCATTCATGTTAGAATTAATTTTGTTTCTTATGCAGAATTTTTGAATAGTTGGGCATTTTTTTCTGTGTATTTCCTTTAGAATGACAGAAGGATACATTTTTAAGAATTTTAGATTTCTTATATACTTCGAGGTTTGCAAGGGAAGGAATAATGACTTGGAACAAAGACTCTCTAGGTTTACCTGAAAACTTTATTGTTACAGGTGTTACACAGAAGGTCTCAGAAAATTTGGACTTAGTGGGAAAATTTCCTCAGCTTTAAAAACAAAAAGACAATTATTCTGTCAATATCTGTTGCAATCCCCCACTAGGATGGTATGGCTGTTAAGATGCTGATAAATGTGGGTGGGATGATGGGCACACCCTGCCCTACGGGATTTGGTGGGAAGGGAGGATGTTCCTGAATTTACCAGAGCACTCCTGCTCTTCAGGAGAGGCACCCTTGCTTGTGCTCACTTTATTTTCTATGAAAAGGGTCATGCTGAGATATATCAGCATCACAGGCCATGTACAACCTTCATACCAATTTCATACCAAGATTTTACCTCAAAAGAACCGAAAACACACTTAAAATTAGATAAAAGTTTGTTTCTGTCTGAGGGACCAAATTATCTTTGGTCTTACTAACTGTAAACCAAGTTCCATAAATCCAAATCTAAAGTCTTTTAGGTTTCTATCACAGAAAGAAGGAAAATAATGATTCTGTAATTGAGTTTCTATTTGTGATTCATTTTTAGTGATCCATGAACCAGGACAATGTACCCCCACAGAGATATTCTGTTTATCCAGTGAAGAGAGAATGCAAAAAATTGTTCATTTTTTTTTCTGCATTAGCCCTTTTACTGACCACTTTAAAGAAGATCACCACATTTAAACTGAGTGAACACTGTACTAATTCTGTCAAGCTTCAGTGATCTCCTACGCTTTGAAAATAGGTTTGAAACCTGTTTTGGTTTATTTAAAAACTTTTCCTTTCCAGAATATTCCTTGAAGGTTTGCCATTTCTCTGACAGCTTGAAGGGAAATTGATCAGACAGTGTTTCTGGTATTGAGACCAGATCCATATAAATCCTGCAATTCCTTTATGTTTGAGATACAATTTATCTTACTATTTAATATCATTACAGAAAAGGCCTGCTTTTCACTTGACTTTAATGTTGTGGTAAAGAAGAGGGTTTATTTGCAGCAAATACATCCTATCCTCACAAAAATCAGTAGGGCAACCAAAACAACTTCTTTGCTTATTGAAATCAGAATAATTACACTTTTTTGGAAGGACAATCATGTCAATCAATAAAGTCTAATTTGAGGGCAAGCATTTCTTTTGCCCTACTTTAGGTGTGAGATTGATAAGGTTTTGGCAGAGTTATGCATCTGAGTCAGCCTTAGCTTAAATGGTTATTGTTCTACCTACATAATACAGTCTAGTAGTTCCCAATCTTATAAAGCCCAGGAGGAATAATCAAATCATGCTCTTAAAATGCCACGTGCGGATTCCATACGAATCCTTATCTTCTCCCAGAATGAAATGAGATAAATACCTATTCTACTGAACTGGGTGTAATAGATTCACTTTACGAAGGAAGCTAATGATAACGTCCATTTCCATGGAAACGGAGCTTGCAGAGGCATCTTGCATGCAGTGTTTGGGGTTAAGCGGAGCTGAGTTTGGGTCCCACGTTCCACGCAATCTAAACTGATTAGATACTGCAAATGTGCAGTGCCAATCTCCACGTTATGACAGTAGTTTTCCTTTGGGGACCGGGTACCCTCCATGAGAAGCACTCCCACCAACTCACACCTCTGCACTTTCCACAGGCTCTGCCGCGCCCATGCTCGCGGCAGCACCAGCTTCTGCCTGCCTGTTTATCAATGGATTTATTTTTAGTGGCTTTGATATTCAGAGATGCTGAGCCACGTTCTGCTCTGCCTCTGCACAGGCTGGGATAACAGGGAGAGGGAGGACGCAAAGGCAGGGTAGTGTTTCAGCCTTTTTAGCTGCAATTCAGCATTGCGAGCTGGATCACACAGCCCAGACCAGCTCAGCTGTACGTGTGGCATTTCAGCACAACGGTTTTTGTGAGCAAAGAATGCCTATCCTCTGCCTCTGATGCCGTTTATATTTTGCAGGTTTCTTCAGATGCAAAGCACTGAATAAGTGAAACCATCCTGTAGGCAGCTGCTTAGAAATCTCCTGTTTGTTACTTTAGGAGAAGAGAAAAATATCCCAATTCTGGTATCTTGATGTGTCTAAGTTAGCCAATGAGGACCTTGTGAAAATCCTGGTATTATTCAAATAGAAAAGAGATTACGTTCTTCATCTTTGGGAAGAAGAAAAAAAGGCAGCCAGCAGGACATTCTTCCTGAGTTTCTTTCTCTTTTGTCTATCTGATTTAATTTTGTTTAACTTCTTCAGGCTTTACTGCTCATTTCTCATCCTGTTTAAGTGTATGATTAATGAATTAGCTTCTCATTTATTATTATTTATTTGCATTATCTTAATGCATAAGGACCAACAGTCTTCATCTGAAGAGCTGTACAAATCACCAAACAAAGCAAACCAAAAAAAATCATGAAATAGAAGACTAGAGACAGCAGACTAATCCAGACAGGCAGAGAAATCCTAAGGAACATTTCAGAGCATTTGTCAGGATGACAGGAAGGGATCTTAGAGCACCATCAGCCTAAACATTTAAGTTCCTGTTAAGCAGAATCGCAAAGGAGACTGTGACAGGTAATTTTGCAGTAAAGACCTGTGTGACAGATTAACATCAACGAAATTTTGAAATGGATTTATATTTGCAAAGGACCAACATCAGGACAGACACAATCTCTGCCTCAAATGAGGTCTTTATGTAAATGAGTGTGGGAAAAGAAGGAAAGCTGGACTACAGATAGCACCATTAGATGCTGGGGTAGTATTTTCTCTTCTTGGTGGTAAGAAGCTATATAATGTACATATGCATGATTGCATACATGTACAAAGAAGACTGCATACATGTATATCAGCAAATAAATATAGTCCAGGGAATATGTTATTAGCTAGAATAATCTGAATGGTTCAGCTCTTTGTCTTTCTTTACTACTTTGTAATACAGGAAATTCAGATTCACCTGAAAATGCCATCAGCATTGGTTTCCCAAACTGCATTATACTTCACGAAGGCAAATATTTGTAGGCTGAAAGCAAGCATGGTCTATTTTTCCCTGCAGTGATTTACTGGAGGGGGGAGCTTCCCATTTCAGAGCTCTCAGGCACTCTCTGTTGCAGAATACTAAGCATGGCTTCCCCCATGCACTGTTTCCGTGGGGTATCACATAGAGACAAAAGGGGCATGGACTGACAGAAGAAATATATTTATGAATGTCAAGGACAATTTATTTTGTCTCTGCAAGCAGACCTAAGGAAAAAATGTCAAAAATAACTCAGCATGAGAAACTGCACTGTAGTTAGTTCCTTGGCTTAATGTATCAGGAAAAATATGCCTCTCAAGCTGATCCCACCAAGATCTCTCCACCTATGGCACATCATTTATTCCAGTAGTGTATAAACTGCATTCATTAATCCAATATTCTCCAAGGTTCATCATAAATGTGTGTTGCACGTATGAATCGAGGGCCATGTTTGAATTTAAATCTGGATTGCCAGTATTCCACCTTTCATAAAATAGCACTTTACATGGGCATATTTCAGACTGCCAGTCTGGCACAAATGCACAAAGGCTATACAAGCTTGAATTTTCCATATGGTTATATTTTAATCAAAATGAATTTTTTTTTGATCTTTCTCACATCCAACTATGTAATGAATTATTATATCCAATATTTCTTATTTGTGTGATGGCCTCAGGTCCTGAGAGGGCCTTCTGTAACAGGAGGCAAAATACTAAACTGAGCTAACACAAAGACCCTGCTTCAAATAATTGTACAAGGTTTTAGCTGTCTTTCAGAAGAAAATTGTACCATATTATGCTAACACTGATAACTTACATCTGTGTCCCATGAAGCCACCTATAACAACTGACCATTTAATTGCAAGCATCAAGAAAAATCTATGATAGCCCCAGTAACCAGTTAGTCTTACTAGGATTTGGCTATGCATCCTCCTTTGCTTTACCATGGGGAAAGTGCATTTCCCATTGTGTATGAGCAGTCCAGGCGGCTGGTGCATCTACAACAGCTGCCAAAGCAGACTTGGTGCACTCAACCCCCAGCACCTGCTTGCACTGACAAATCTGCCAGCGAGTATTCAAGTTCTGCTGGTGCTACCCTCCTCTTGCATCATGCCATGACGAGTGAAGCCTGTACAGGGGAGCAAGCCAAGCTGATTTTGGCAGGGATATGCTGCAAGGATGGGGCTGCTGCCTGGAGAAGTCTCAGCAACCCCCTGAGGCCCAGTCCTCCTCCCAGTCCACATCTGGCTGAAGGCCTCATTGCTCCCAGACACAAGGGATAAGAAAAGAGGAACGAGGACAGTGAAGAGCAGGTTCCTTGGTGTACCCAGCCTGGTGGCTTGGTGCATGTGTGCATGTGTGCATGCAAAGGACTCGCTGCACAGGCGCTGGGACACTGGACCCACTGCACCATGAGGAGAAGTGCACTGTGCATTCACAAACCTCCTCTGTTCTCTTCTCCAGCCTAACCTTTCTCTTTCCCTCACAAACTTGTACATCCATGTCTCCAGAGCCACACCTCTTCTTTTCCTCCCCTGACCTTTTCTACCGGGTACACTTTTGTTTCCATTTACTTGTTACTCTGCTATGCAATCAACTTGAAAGAGAGTGCTTAAAGAGAACTAAATGACATTCAAGTATTGCCTTGTTGATGTTCACATCATGTCTTTTCCTTAATTTTACTTGTAAGACCCTTCAATCTAGATCCCATGTATTGTTCTGTGCCCAAATGGGCTCTAAAGTTAGTCTTTAGGTAGAGTTGTGCTAAATGCAACAAATAAATAAGAGCATTTGTGGAGGACTGCAGACAACTAAGGCTTAGGATTTTGGACAAAGATATTCCACTGATGATTTTCAGACTATACGTATGTCATTCTAGAAATCTTCTCAGCTCTGTGAAAGCCTTTGATGACCACTGCTCCTGGTTTTCTAAGCTTTATCTATGAGTATCTACACAACTGCTTGTTCTGGCTTCAAAATACTCTAAAGTTATAAATACTTCTACTTAGCCTCTAGAACAAATTACATCCATGATGATGATGGTTTGTAAGTTCTCAAGAGCTCTGAATGATTACTTTGTTGTTTTATCCTATTTCCTACTTTATTATGCAAAAGATTATTTTTTAAACAGACCGAAATAGAAAGCACCAAGATATTTGAAAAGAGCTAGCAAATGATGATTGAGAGCTAATGCCTTCATATAATTCAAATCCCATACAGTAAGGAGTATGTCTAATCACTGAGGATTTGAAAAAGTGATTCTAATTTTTCAAAACAGTCAGAAGTATTATTTAACCTGTATTTAATGCAAGAAAAAATTATGAGCAATGGAAAGAAAGGAATTAGATGATAGAGGGAAAGGCTATGGTTAATATGGTATTCTCAAAATCTTCGGTCTTTGCTGGATATATCTCAGGTTTTTACTAACATATAGGAACCTCTGTCACACATGTCAGAAATCAGAGAACTCGACCTTGACACTGACCTCAGACCAGGCTGGTCTTCTCATCTCCAGGGACTGGCTGGAAACTGGCTGCCAATTTCATCCGGTGATGACTGCATGCTGTGCAATGGATATGCAAACAAAAGCACACAAGAACAGATAAATTTACGGTCTTTCTTTCCCTCACCCCCACACCCAGAAAGACAGGCAATTTTCTTTGTAATTCACCAAGGAAATAGTCGCAGAGCACCTTAACCCACTACAGCACATGAACTGTGAACTCTGCTCCTGGGCAGCTGGGGGAACGCACTCCTAGTCCTCTCACCCTTACCATTAGAAAGGGGGATATTCTGAGAAAAATAGAAGACTTTCTTCAAATGTTTTCTCTAGAATACAGTCTGCAAGCCCTCTATAGTCCAGTGGGAAAACATTTTATGTTTCATAATTTAGGGTGCTTGGAGCCCCTAAAGTCTAAGAGAAGCTCTGGTTTCTAGAGCAGCTGGGGCCTGAATTTCAAACCATGGACATCCTTCTGACAAAGACTTCTCAGTATTTCTTTTGCTACTCTCAACCAATTACTGTCTTAGCAATCAAAAAGCCTTTTCTCAAACTACAGTGTCTGTGAGAAATCATATTTAAGCATCACTTGGTGCAAGCAGTGAAGTTTATTATATTAACTATGTCTAAAATGAAACTTTCTCAAAATGTTTTTTCTTTTTCCTTATAAGCATTTGTACTTTCTCCATAGCCTGTTTTATAAAAGGAAAACTTCTCAAAAAGGAAAAAGAAATCCTCCAGAATTACTTGGCAACCAAACATCTAAGGCATAAGATGTAGACTATGGTAATGTGTAGAGATCCCAATTAAATATTTCATCACGGAGGGCTGAAAGATTTAGCAACTCTATAGTGTGACCCTGTCCCTACCCAAAGAAGTGTACACTCCGTATTAGCAAAATCATTAAAATCTTTCTTACATTTCAAGATTTTCTCTAATTTTGATTTGAAACAAAGGAGAGAGGGGAACTAACCACTGTGAAAAGATCAGCTGTAGCAGAAAAAGAATGAAGAATAGACCTGGTTCATTCTGGCTTTAAGGCATTGGAAAATTGCTGGAATTTAGAGAATGTTATCAAAAAAGAGTGCCAGGCCAGAATACAGCACTGTGTTGACACTAAACACACTTACTAGGCCTCCTAAATCTAAATTTTTGGAGAGCAAAAGGTGCATTCCCAGTGACTCTCATACTGCCTCCTCCTCACATTGACTGAAGGAGATACATGGGACTAGGAAAAGGGCTCTGTTTCCCATGAAGATTTGAATTCCATTAATTGTATCTGGGGACAAGTGTTTATACCCAGTATCAGTGGGCTTATATAAGTAAAGTTTATTCTGAAACAGAAAGAGAATATACATTATTCCTGAAAATATTTTCATACCTATGTTCTTGTGTTTAAGCCAGGAATTTTACAGAAGTAATTATTTCAGTATACCAAAAAAAACCCCAAAAAACAAAAAACAAACAAAAAAACCTCCAAAACAACAAAAAACCCCCCAAAAAATAAAACCAAAACCCAAAACAAAACAACAAAAAAAACCCAAACAAAAATGAAACAAAACGAAACAAAACAAAACAAACTACCAAGCCCCAAACCAACAAAACCCCTGAAATACAAAGGCATTGTTTGTCTAATGACTGGTTTGTTAAAGGCGTAGGGAAAACTTTGAGACATATATAATTCAGACACCAATAGAAAAGGCCTTTAGTTCCTTGGTCTCCTATGAAAAATACTCTACCGGAATACTTGTTCCATGCTGGCTTTTCCACTAAACTGAAACTAATTGCATCTTGAGCCTTAATCTTCCTCCAGAGATAATAACATGGGACTAAATTCTGCTCTAAGCTATAGCAGTATTAATCTGAGTAAGGCCTTTGAAGTGAGATTCATTTTTATGCAACACACTTTTCAGTAGATTCACTGTTTGCAGGTTTTATCTGGAAATCCCACTTTCATCAGGTTAAAGCATCACACTAACAATTAAAATACTAAGTAATAATAACAATACCTAGCAGCATAACAACACACTGCTCCCTAAGGATCTAACTGCTCCTTGAAAAGGTGAATGATTGCCAGTTCACAGAAGGAGACTGCAATGCACAAGACTGATATGAATTAAAGTGTAGAAACTGCCTCCATAAATGTCCCCAGGGCACCACAGCACAGTTCCCACGGGGATTGGGAAGGGCAGTGGGCTTGTTCTGATGATGGCCAGTGTTTTTTCTGCCTCTACCTTTCCCCAGGACAACACAGAAGCTGCTGGCATCTATCCCAACCTTGAGCTACACAGTACCTGTGGAGCCATGCCAGCACTTTTGGGAAGCAGCCGAGGGTGTTTGTCTCTGGCAGCAGCGTGGGGAGAAGCGCAGGCAGCTCATGGCTGCACATCTGGCACCCGGGGAGCTGCACCGCCTGCCCAGGGGCACGGCTGGGCAGCACTGACACCCATGTTGGTCTTCACCCTTCCAAAACCAGCTGCACTGAGCCCACTTTCACAGGGGCCCCAGAACTTCAGTTTTGCCCCCGCTTTTGGAAGTTGACCTGAGAGAACAGGGAGTCAGCATAACAAGCTGTCAGGTGAGGTGGTTTATCATTATCACTGGGGGAATTATATGCTGTCTGATAAAAGTCTACAGGGATTAATGTGGTACAAGATCATGCTTAAAGGAGCTGGTATGGATAACTCAATGTATTTTTTGCCGCCTTCTGCTCCCAACTCCAGACTTTCATGTATTTGCTTCTTCAATTTGCTTATTAACCTGTGATTTTTCTGCTTTTACCCTTTACTTCCTTTTTCTGTTCTAGCATTTGAGGTCTGAAGCAAACACTAATTAATAAAAATCCCATCACTGCAGATAATATCAGTTTCTTCACCTCTTAAGAACACCTTCATGGTTTTTAACATTCTCCGTCTGTGCTGTGGATTGTGAAAGCAGCAGCAGGTTCAGGGAAGGCATCTGCTGTTGCTGACTGGCCTCTGAAAAGCCTTCAAGCTGGTCAGGAACAACTTGCGGGCATATCAACAAGCCACCACGTACATAAGCATTTGGGGTTTGTCTTGCAGAGGAAGCTGTCTTGAAAGGAAGGGGTATGATTACAGTGCCATTCTCCAGTTGCCAACTAGGGCGTGACAGATCTTGAATCAGTCCCCAAAACTTCAAGCACACAGCCAAACTGCCTCCTGTCCTTCACTGAACATACAGGGAAGGCAGGGAGGCAAACCGCTCAGATGAGGCATCTCCACTGAATGCTTTAAATCAGGTTCTGTGAGATTCCCACAAGCATGGCAGCATTTTCTCCATCACTGTACACACCTGGTCCCCTCCAGGTGCCACTACAGAGAGAATAGCCTGCTCTCAAGCCTGTGGTGGCCGCAGCTTCAAGTGGCCTTGAGGCCATCTTGGTGACAACAGCTCACAGACACAACTTCAGCCTGCACCCTGGATTTGAAGCAGAGGGGACTGCTGTCTGCTGAAACAGGTCTCTGGTTTGGCAATGTACTGCTCAGTACAGTGCAGGAGTGGGTAGTGTTGGTGGTGTGAGAAAGGCAAAGAGAAGGGTGGCACAACCCCAAAAAGTGATCAAGATGTTGGTATTCGCAGAGTGCTTAGGTAGTTGGGAGACTGGAGACTTGCCAAGCAGGTTGTGATTAGAGACACAAAACAGTTTAGCTTAGAAGCGACCTCAGAGGTAACCTAGTCAGAACCACTCCTCAAAGCAGAGCTAACCTCAAGGTACAGCAGCTGCTTAGAGTCTTCCTCACCTACACACTGAAAATCTCCACGAACAGACATTTCACTTTTGAAGCAACATGTCCTAGCGCTTACTGTTCTCAGTTTGAAGATGTTTTTCATCCATACAGACAGTCAGAACAGCCCATCCTGCAACATGTGACTGTGGCTTACCTTCCTTTGCTGTGCATCTCTGAGGCTCTGTCTTTTCTACAACCTCCTTTTAGTTGAAAAAAGCAGTAAGGTCCTTCTCCTTAATCTTTCCCTGTCCAGGTCAAATAAGCCCTCTTCCCTCAGCCTCTTCTCACCATACTGGGCTGCAGTGATTGAACTCACTCCAGCTTGTGAACATCTTTCCTGTATGTGGTGGGCTGAAACTGGACAAAGTACTCTCAGTGAAAAATAGAGGGGAATGATCTGTTTTATCAGTTTTATGCTCAAAGCCACTTACTTGCCAACTACTGTGCAAATATATTCAGCTTGTTTATAAACAAGTTTGTCCTGAATTTTACCTCAGTATTCTTGAAAGTCCCACCAGAAGCCAGGTTTAGGAGGGAGGCAGAGCTGATAACAGGTTTCACAGATCAGTTCTTTGTCCTGTTTCTGATTCCAGAGTGATGTTGCTAAAGCCACAAAGAGTTTTGTGCACTCTCAGGGTTGTTTCATAATTCTCAGGCTCCTATTTTCTAGCTCTTCTGTAGAACAGTTCCCTTTTCTATCAACTAGGCTTGCTTGGCAGTTCATATCCACTTTGCTGACGTTTAGTCTTTCAGCCAGCTAGCCTTGCTCCATTCCAAGAGAATTTCAACTGAAAAGAGTTTAAAAATTAAATCCAGTGTTGGTTGTCTGAAAGCCCAACTGCTAGTTAATATCCCACATGGTTGCAGCTAAAAGCCCTCTTTCAGAAGATGCCACTTTAGAACCTCCCCACATAAAGTTTCATTAGAGCTCTAAGAGAGAAAGAGGAGATGAGTAATCAAATGAATGCAGGGTGCATTAAAAGGTACAGACTGCCAGCATAAAGCAGGAGATGCCAAAGTGGCTCAGAAATGGACTGTGGAGTGATGATGAGAGCTCTGCATACAGGTCAGTCAAACAGCTGGCATGATGGCAAGGGAGGGAAAAGATGACATGAAGAGAGTGGCCAACTGAGGTAATCCTCTGTTCCACCTCTGTCTTGGCAGGACAACTTGTTTGGGAGGCTGCTGGTAAGGACTGCAACCAGAACAGCCTCTAGATAGCCAAGCTTTACCCTGTTTCCCATGTGCAAGCCCCAGAGCTGGGGGCAGCAGTTGTGCAGTTTGTGCTTTTTATCAAGGCACTGGTTTTGCACACTTCTTGACCCTGTATCTTTTGATGAAAGCAAATTTTCAACTCTTTATTTTCCTCGGCAGCTGGGATGACCACATAGGTCTCTGCCCTCCAGCAAGCTTCAGGTGTGATTTCACAGTGCAGACTGCCCCACAGCCATAGCAGCTCCAGCACCTTTGTCCTGCTTGTGGTTCAGTTCCTGCTGTGCTGTGCTGCCTCCCTGTCACACCCAGACAACAGCTTGCACTAAGGACAACGAGCTTTAAAACATCCCCAAATAGTTACAGAAGTGCTGTATCACGAAACCACAGCCTCACTCCCCTACTTAGGGCAGCAGCAGCCTCAGTCTGTCACTTTTCATGCCACTGTGAGAGCCTTTTTACAAACCTCAGTGGTTTTTACTACCATGCTGTGGTGTGAATATGACACCTTCCTGTAATACCTGGCAAGTTTCTTAAAAGCTTGTCAGTCCGTCTGTGGGAACACAGCTGTGATGGCTGTGTCATTGCTTGCTGATTAGATGTGCTCAACCTTGGTGGCTGGTAATCACATTGATGTGGAGGGAGAGGATATCGGAGACTTTGCATCTCTCGTTTTGTACTTGAAACGGTCCTCTGAAAGAATTCAATGCCTATTAGGGGTCCTGACTTGCTGCTAAGAACTAAATACCTCTTGTCCATCACTTTTTTCCTCCCTCCCTGGTCTTAGGTGGACATGGCATTCATAGATAGAAACAGGAATATGTACATTTGCCTTCAGATGCCCCCTTGGCCCCAGGATTTCTGCTGTATCAATAAAGGAGGTGAACCCAGGGACCTGGATGACCGTGTTGACAATTCTTTAGAGCAGTCTCTTGCACAGGTTGGCCTGTGTAAACTACAACTCACAAACATTTAAAGGATTTCAATGTTCTCCTGGGTGTGATTTAGGAACCAGAGAAAGGCAAAGACTACCTGTGACAGACAATATGCATATTGCCATCCTGTTTTGAAAGGCAGAGTTTAATAATATGGATGCAGGCTCTTCTGTGCCATTTGACCTCAGAGAAAGACCCTGAGGATCTTTAAAATAGTTACAGTCTCTGTTTCTGTCACTGAGATCCAATCCTGCTACTCCCTCCTACAATTTGCCCTTCCCAGTTTCCTCTGCCCCCAGTTTCGCTTCTGATGTTGTCCTGGTACTCATGCTTTCCTTAATGTCACTAATAGTAGGGCTGCCTGCTATTATTTTGTTGAATTTCACAGCTGTACACATATTTCTAAAAATATCAGATGCTTAAATTAAGAAACTGCATACCTTTCTTGTTTAAGCATGAAAGACAAGAAGAAACAAAAAAGAAGAAAAACAAGAAAGAAAAACAAACCCACAAAAAAAAAAAAGAAATCTAGATCTAAATGCTCCCTTCCAGCAAAACAGGAAACTTGGAAAACAGGAAATAGATGGATCCTAATCTAGAGGTATGAAAAAAGGGTTCATTAAAACTGATCGTTATTTAACCCAAAGTTTGGAAGATTTTACATTCCAGTTTTAACATCAGAGCTGAAGGAACAATTCTGATCCACAAAACCCTCACCTGAACAGAGTTTTGCTCTTTCTTCAGCTTTACCAGTTGTATACTGAAGTAAAACAAATTTAAGAGAGTTAATGAAACCCTGACCCCATGATAGTGTCACTGGAAGGACAATGAGGGCCAAATTGAGGGCCTGTATTTAAGTGAAAGTGACAGGTATATATCTATATGTATATGTATATCTATATCTATATATATGTACATGTATATGTGTATGTATATGTATATATAAACACATATACACATAGATATATATACACATATATATATTATTTTTTTTTCTTTCAGGAAACTATATAAATGAATAAACAATGTTTGAGACAAAGGAAAAGTTAGCATCTCAAGGCTAGATGACCACAAAAGTTAAGTCCAAAGATATGCTTGTCTTCCAGAAATAACAGAGAAATAGACTCTTTTTGACAGCTACAAAGTGAAGTGATGGCACATGGCAAACTTTTAAGGCTTGGAAATATTTTTTGGCTGTTGCCTAGGCTCATATAAGCATTTCCCAGTAATACAGCAGCTTCTTCCATGTCTCAGGCTGGAGTCTGCCTAGTGCTCCCCAGAAAAAGTCTGTGAATGCTACCCGCCCTGTAAACGTTAAGTGTTTCATTTTAATCCAGTTCCTGGAAGCCAGGCACATTTTATTGTTCTTTTTCACAGTAATGCTTTTTATCAGCTCTAGTGAAAATTAGTCATCCAGTTACTTCATGGTTTTATGTGACTAGAATGACATTTGCTTACCTGACTGATATACATATATATTAGTAAATAAAAACTGTAAGAAAACCTGTTTGATGATTTCCCACAGGAGATTTCAACAGAGCCAGCACATCATTTTTCAAAGTGATTTACAGAGAAATTGTTTTTTCTATGAAATGTTTGTTGTTCTGGTTAAATTTTTAGATGAGGACATTTCTTTAAGAATGGCTACAGAACTACTGTCTACTTTATTATGTTATTGTTGATGAGAAACAATCTCAGATTCTCATGGAACAATAATGCCTTCTCATACCACATTTCTGCTTAAAAGAAGCATCATTAAACTTAAGCCAAAAGTTTGCAGAAATCTGATAATCAAGTGTTGAATATTGTGACTATCATCTTATTAGCTTCTGCCTTCTACATAAAAGCAAGTAAGTAGGTCTGTTTGGCTTTCAGAAGGCATAAGGGAAGTGACTGACCGGTACTGTGCTCACTGACAATGCACAGGAATCACAGAAGGTTAGTTAATTTTGCTGCCAGATGCTCTACAAATGGAGACGAAACACGTACCCTGTTTGTGCTGAGTCTATTAATGCAGTCATTAATTGCAGCCTCCTGCTCAGACACCATCCTGACCGTAAAATAAATAAAATGTTATTTAAGGGATTGCTCTTAGTCCAACCTGATTTTTGTATGAAGGCTTACAGAGATCCAGTCCATGCTTGATAATCACATAAACAGACATATACAGAGACAATGCCACTGTGTGTGTAGCACCTAGACACAGACGAAATGAGGACCTGAAACCTAATTCTTTTCTGAGAACACCTTTCTGATTTCTTTTCTTTAGAGCTGCTGTAAATGCAAAACTTCCCAGTGAAGAGCTTCATCAGGCTTACACCTCAATATATGTGGTGGCATTTGATAGCTCAGGCAGGTACATTTTTCCTTGTTTAACATGCCATTGTTTTATGGGGTTTAAAAATATTGGCTTGGACGTTGTGGTTTGCTATTCAGTGTTTGGCACGAAGAAATCAAATATAACTTTATCACTGTGATTCTTAAGGGAACCTAGGATCTAGTCTGCAATGCAAGACGTATGCACTGCTCAGGCTGCTGAACTTTATGGACCAAGATGCTCTCATTCATGCCATTCTTCTTCCTGAAGATTATTTTTGCACTGACAGTCACGACAGGTCACATGAAGATCTGCTTTGTGAGATGTGGCTAATCAGGGAATTACTGAGAAGATGAACCCCTAGATAGCTAGTGAAGCAAAGTCATGCCAGCGATCTTTGTTGTACAGTA
The DNA here is from genome assembly GCA_013397975.1 of Machaerirhynchus nigripectus. Classification (NCBI taxonomy): domain Eukaryota; kingdom Metazoa; phylum Chordata; class Aves; order Passeriformes; family Dicruridae; genus Machaerirhynchus; species Machaerirhynchus nigripectus. The sequence continues at coordinate 965,363 of VZRQ01004249.1, forward strand.
TCAAGCAGCTACATCAGAAAGGGACGATCTTGTGGATCCTATTCCATTTAAGTGCACATTTGTACTTCACATCTGAGATACATGTTCTAGCAAGACTACAAAGCCTGACACATGGAGAAAATTGAAATCCTGAAGTTTTACTTATTTCTGAATTAGAAACACTTCCTCCCTTCAAAAAATTTGAAATCTTTCCTGGAGGAAATTTATGCAAAACATTAATCATCTCAGTGGAACACTGTTCTGCTTCAATTCCAGTTTCTTAGAACTCATAGCTTGGTAAGTAGATCCAACAGTCTGCAGGAACTGCATGTTAATGTTTGTATGTTTTTGAAATTATAAAATCATTTAGGTTGAAAAAGACCTTTAAGATCACCAAGTTCAACTGTTAACCCAGTACTGCCAAGTCCACCACTAAACCATGTCCTTAAGTGCCACATCTACACAGCTTTTAAAACTCCCCAGGGCTGGTGACTACACCACTTCCCTGGGCATGCTGTTCCAGTGCTTGACAACCCTTTCTGTGAAAAACTTTTTTCCTAATATCCTGTCTAAACCCCCCCTGGTGCAGCTTGAGGCCATTTCCTCTTGTCCTATTGCTTGTTACTTGGGAGAAAAGACTGACCCCCAACTGACCACAGCCTCCTTTCAGGTAATTGTAGAGAGTGATAAGGTCTCCCCCCAGTCTCCTCTTTTCCAGGCTAAACACTCACAGCTCCCTCAGCTGCTCCTCATCAGGCCTGTGCTCCAGACCCTTCCCAGCTTTGTTCCACTTCTCTGGACCTGCTCCAGCACCTCAATGTCTTTCTAGCAGCAAGGGGTTCAGGACTGAACACAGGATTCCAGGTGCAGCTTCACCAGTGCCAGATACAGAGGGATGATCATTGCCCTAGTCCTGCTGGTCACACTCTTTCTGATCCAAGTCAGGATGCCATTGGCCTTTTTGGCCACCTGGGCACACACTGGCTCATGTTCAGCTGCTGTTGACCAGCACCCCCAGGTCCCTTTCCATTGTGCCACTTTCCAGTCACTCATTTCCAAGCCTGTAGCAATTCATGGGGTTGCTGTGACCCAAGAGCAGGACCTGTCATTTTGCTTCATTGAACCTCATACAATTAGCCTCAGCCCATCTGATAATCACTTATTGAATACTGTGAATATCATCTGGTGAAATGGTGAATTGGAATGGTTTGTAATGAGGAATAACACTGGAATTTTTTCCTTCAAAACCAAAAATTTCAGAACATGTTTGTTTCTAATGGAACTGAATTCTGCAAGGGGAAGCAAGTCAGCTGGAGTCCCAGTTTAGTGGGAACCTGCTGATTCTGGGTACAGAGGCAGGCAAATTACTGTAATTGCAGACTATTTGCTTTAGTCAAAATCCTACAAAATGTCTGTGGAAGAAGCCCTGTAACAAGTAGTATCTGTCACAATTATCAGGTCAGTCATGCTTACTCTAATTTTTTCAAAAACAGGCCAATCCTTACTTAGCCCTAGTTCCAACAAATCTCTGTCCCATCTGGACATCAGCCTTTTTCTAAGATGAGTTCCACAACACCAGGGAAGGAGGAGAAGGAGGGACTTGTTTCCATAATCATTAGTGCAGATTTAGCTTCATCACTCCCTGCAGGCTGGAAAGACCACAGATGACTGTGGTTGTCAAATGCCTCACTGAAATTTCACATGGTTGATAATGCACAGCTGAGTCACTCCGAGGTGTTCCTAGAAAGGACTTATATTGTCCATCTCAGCACACTCAAGCTCCTTTCCATTCTGAGTAGCAAGAATAAACCACCTTTTGTTGATGCAACATCATGGTGGTGCAAAGAGTGCAGCTGGACATGGGCTAGAGGTGACTTCTGACAGTCCTGAATGAGAAAACAGGTAAATATCATGTAGTCAAGCCCCAGTACACACCTAGTGACTAGCTAGAGGCAGATAGGCTAGTAGCAAGCTCAGCATTTCCTATCCTGACTTCAATGCTGTTATTTGGATGAATACTGATGTCACCTAATGCAGTGATGGATGTGTAGGGTGCTCAAGGTGCAAAAGTCCTCCTGACATGCTGAGACAGGTCAGGAAGCATGCCAGACTTTTCACCATGCCTCAGTCCTGGCAAACTAGGACTAGCCTCTAGAAAAACTTGGAGTAGCCTCTTGGTATTCCGGAAATCGAATTGCAAGGGTCCACGCTGCTGTGATAGGGATGCCCAGGACATCACCATGGTCCAGTCTACCCTGCAGATATTACAGACTAACCTCTGAGTATGGCTCTCATCAGAGCTTATCCCCCTCACCATCACACACCTCCACACAGTCACCAGATTAACTAACCCACAAAGCAGCACTAACAGTGATTACCTTGGCAGGGCTGAGTTATTTTCAGTGCCTGCAATTCTGTTCCCTCCAGGTGTAATTACAAGAGCAATTAAAACCAGCCAACTGTCTCCAAGTATTATTTCTTGAGAAAAAAGGTCTCAAAATAGGTTATATATATATTCTGCTATCTCAACTGTAGCTCAGGATGGCCTCAAAGCGCTCTTACACAGTCTCCCTGTGTTTCTTTCCCTAAGGCAGAAAATCCTGGCCCCTCCTTTTTTATGTTATTACTGGATATTATTGTAGAGTGATTCTCTGAAGTTTTCATTTCCAGGCCTACCAGCTCTCTGGCTTAGGGCAGGACCTCCAATAGCTGTGATAAACTGCCTCCTCACTCTTTACTCCAAGGTTTGTTCTCAACAGCTTGTCTAATGCTTCACTGGGTTGGTTTCCCACCAACCACAGCCTCTAGTTAGGTCAGGACTAAAAAATTCATAAAGGAAACTCTTATAGTCTAAGAATTACATTTTTCTGACTAGGTTATACACAATTTTTATGGGTTTGCTTCTCTGTACTCTTATTCTGCTACACAAAATTGTCAACAGATCAAAATTACACAGCAAATAGTCTGCTATGGGCAAATAAAGAAGCAGATGTTTTTCATTTAGCCAAAAGGAAGATAAAAAGAAAAACTAGATAAACTATTTCAAGAGGTGATGAAGAGCTGGAGTGTCCAATAATGTAAGTTGGTCAGAAATAAAGGTTTCATGTTAACTGAAGCTAAGCACTTTGTTAGGCAGACTATAAGAAATACTTTCCAAATCACATTGTCAATATGCTTTCTGCAGTATTACAGGTCATCAGAAAAGTGAGAAAGAAGGTTTCAGCTAATATTATAGTAATTACTCACACTTTCAAAAACAAACATTAATGGGAAACCAGTCTCTGGGTAATGAAGGAGTACCTGATTGACAAATTTGTATCTTGGGAAGTGACATCCATTAACCTAAAAAGCACAGGCAAGATCCCAAGTAAGCAAACACAAAAATATGCAAACCTCCTTGCTTTCCCCAGTGTAGCTGTCAACTGAAATGCAGGTCCTAGCAGTTTCATATGTCAGGGTGTGATCTCTCTGATAAAAAAACTTTAAGCGTATTGAAAATTCAGACCAGCAAAGCTGTGAAGAAAGAACACTTAGAATAGTTTGGTTTATTGCACGGTGCCTGATAAAGTAATTTTTTCCATACATGTACACTATGACTGTAGGTAAAAAAACCCACTTCCTACTTCCAAGCACTTGCATCTGTTTTCTACCCGTGGCTCTGGAGGTGCTTTCTGTTCTTTGAAGCTTTCAACCCAAACTTGTTACCTGCTTTTGTGAAAGCTGTGTCATTTTATTGGAGTGTGCTTAATTTTTGCAGTTTGAAAATATAAAATAAATTTTCCTTGAACATAAAACTCACTTTAAGGTTAAAATAGAAATGCCTAGAACTGTAAGTGCCTTCTTTGCCTGTGGAGAGATTAAAATGCATTTGCAAAGGGAGAGTGAGCAAAGCAGTGATTTTTGTGTTTAATTTCCGTAACAACCATGTCATTTGCCTTTTCATCATTTGATATCTTGGCCATAAAATGAAACTGTACAGTAGGAAGAATTACAGAAAATGGAGGCAAGACAAAAAAATAAATGAAAATGTTTCATTCACGACAATGATACTGCTCAAAACATCTAGACTCTGACTGGCAAGAATGATGAAACTTCAGGAGCAAGCTGATTAAAAAGACAAAGTAGAGGGCCTAACATGTCCAAAGAGCTGGGGGTTGAAATGAAAATAACACATAACCTAAAGGTCCTGGTCATGACTACATTACAGCAGTACAGCAGAAGTACTGTGTACCATTGATCAGGAAGTTATTTTGACTTAGACTTCCAGTGCAAAAGCAGGTACATTTTGAGCTTTTGTTATACATGCTCTCACCCAAGTCACCATGCTGTCTGTTTGCCATATTGGGCCTCAGATGTGCAAAGCAATGTTATGTAAGTTTGAACACAATCTGTTGTCTGATGAAAGTCTCAAGACAATGTATTTTCAGTTTTATCATCTAGGTGCTGATTGGGATTAGGATCATAGAAACATGAAATATCCTGGAGTTGGAAAGCACTCACAAGGATCAACTCCAACTCCTGGTCCTGCACAGGACAGCCCCAACTGAATATGCCCCGTCTAAAACATGTTTGAGGAAAGCACACATTTTATGGTGCAAATATCATTAACTTACATATCCCATAATCATACCCGTACAAATCTTTTTCAACACTTCTCTATTCTTCAGGAGGATCTTGTTATACTTCTAGACTGACAATCTCCTTTTAACCCTGTCACCATCACCATAATGGAGATTGATAATAATCTTTTGTCATGAATGAGTTTTTAATGGTCCTGATTTACAAAACCCGAATTCATCAGACTTTTTTGTGAATGAGACTCTCTCCTGTTCCAAATCACTTAATCTGTGTTAGCAAAGGCACAGCTGTTGAGCGACAGCTAACTCTGTGGCAAGCTGCCTCTGCAACATCTTAGGGAATGTATATGTGCAAACAGCCTCTGGGGTGGGAATGACTGCATGCCCTGCAAATGCAGTTGTGTCTCTTATTTTATCCTTTAAATGATATATCCGAAGTATTGAACCCCTCTTACTTTTTACTTTTCATCTTTGGACTTTCCAGGAGTGCTTAAAAATTAATTTTACGAGTTGTCTGTCCTTGAGTCTTTTTCTTATTTCCAGAGACATTATTTATAACATATGCTGACCAGCTCTGTTCTTAGTGTCAGGTCCTCACATGTGAGGTTATTGATACTTAGCAGCATTCTGTTTGCTTGCAGGGGTATAGCTTGTAGGAAAACACTACTGTTTGGTTTGATTTTCAGAGACATTGAGCCAAGAAAGTGCAGCCATGGGACCGGTTTCCTTACCCTAGTGTGCGGGCTTCTAAGAATGATGCTACAGATAGAGTTAAGCATCCCTCTTCTATTTTCCACCCTAAGATCTTAATGTTACATATATTATAGAAAAAGAACTTTTCACCAAATTTGTATCCTATTTAGCTTTTTGCTACTCATTGTTGCTGCTTTGAAGAAGAAAGTGCATGGACACAGTTATTTCACCAGAATCTGTCCTCCAGCGCAGGAGCAGAGACAGGAAACCCAGATGTCAGACCTGGTGGGCGGCATGGCAGATGGTACCATGGCCTCAAAGGCAGCAAAGTTGGGCAGAGGGATTGCAGCTGTATGAGAGCAAGTTGGGGGAGATCTTGAACAGCTATAAAGTCAGTATTATGGATGGCTTGGAAAAAGAGGAAAAAGCTTGAGTGGAGAAGGAGAGAGAGAGAGAGAGAGAGCATAAAAGCAGCTCAGGTGTTTACCGGAAAGTGATCTTCACAGCACGAAAGTCAGAGGGTAACAGCACAGTAAAGGCAAGAGCTGCTTTGGAAAAGAGCAGAAGGTAAAAAAAATGAAAGCATAAGGAAAAGTGTGAGACAAAAATAGTGACCACTTTTCTGGTTTTACAAAAATCAGGTACACTGATTTGGTGGATTCATATTCAAAGAGTTCTGGAAAAGCCACCTCTATTGCCATTGATTTTGTCCGCCTTTACATCCTGTTAAATACCCATTGAAGTAAGAAACATGGATTAATTTTATAACCTACCTCACCTTATTTCAATACTTTTGATGTTAAAATCAACATCAAAAGACTTAGTAGCTCAACGTACCGTAATCCAAGGCAGAAGAAAGCTGAACATCAGCTTGTTTGGTTGACTTTCTCTCCTGGCACTTATATGACATTCAGGGTCACAATGTATTCTGCAAGTCTTCATGACTACTATGTCAAATTCTCCAAGTGAGGAGAGGTTTTAGCTGTGAGGACTACTCTTCATGGTAGTCATCCCTTCTGTTATATTCTGCAGATTAAAGATACTATTTAATAGCTCATCACAGACAGCAGATGTATGTCAGAAAAAACGTCATTGTTGAGAAGTGGGCAAACACCATATTTAGAATGTGAGACTGGCACAGAAGCTGCAAAAAGTGGGAAGTAATATTCTCTTCTGTTTTGAAAAGTCCTTAATTGGGCAGTTCAACTCTCCTGCAACAGGTCCAACTCTTCAAGTAGTCTCACTCAAGGCAAGCAAGAAGAATAATCAAGTGGATAGAAAGTTTGATGTGTGAGATAAAAGGAAAAAAATTAAGTTCAGCTGTAGAAGTACATAATAACAATTGCAAAGATGAGGATATGAGCTGCCTTGTGTGGTAGAAATTATGAAGCTGCAATTGATGACTCAAGTTACACTTTGGGGCAAAAAAGGTATCTGAGGGGCTGTGGAGCCTGGAAAATACTGTCTGGTAAATACTGTCTGAGCAGTCTCTCTCATTGGAAAGTTCAGACATGAGATATGTCCTATTTAAACACATTTAATCTTCTTATGTTGCACAGATATGCAAAAGAAACCCATTGATATATAGATATACTCCAGGTTTCAGGAGTAATAAATAAAGTATATTATGCTGTACAAATTATGCACTGACATGACACACTGGGAAAAGAAAACCCCTACATCTAATATTGAGTACATCCAAGTAATTTATTCTCTTGTCAGACACTATCTATCAATGAAAAACAGAGAGGAAGAAATAGAGGAGGTCAAACACAGTCTTGGTACAAGGCAGCTCTTCCTCTTACAGTGATTGCAATCTGGGATTTTTCTAAGCTGTACAAGGTGGAATGTCACTTACCAACATTGTTTGATGGGTGAGAAATCTGGATTATATTAGTAGATGGTTTTGTAAATGAATAACTCTAGGGATTGTCTGCCAGTTCTTGATGATTTCCACCCTTTGTATATTCATCTATTTTCTCTTGCCCAATAGGTAATTTTCTTAACTTTTTCGCCAAGGCTTTAAAAAATATCTTCCTAAATTACCTATTTCTTCTGTAGGTCTATGCCACAGCTGTTAAGTTTCCTGCAAATGTGTTGCTACTCTGTAAGCTTTATATCCAAAGCAAAACAGAAAAGCTGAAAAGCCCAAATCCCTTATACCAGTGATGTATCATATGTTCTTTTTCCTGGTTGCTTGGCAATAAAAAATAGACATGTGACTCCCTCTTCCATCTCCCTGGCACCACCTGAAGATATTTTGTCTTGGCCTTTCTTCTTTTGTTCTTACATCTCTGTGGGAGTGTTAGTTACAAAAGGGTTTTCAGCCTGATTTCTTTTTTCTCAGAGTCTGTATGTCACTGTTTTCTTTACAAGATCTCTATATATGTGCAAAGACATGACTAATGGCAGCTGGGGGTTAGAAGGGACAGAGCAGTGGGAGATCAATGTCACCTAAGTTTAGACACCAACTGTGGCACCTAAGATACCTGCTCAGTGTCCCTGTGTCAGTGAGATGAAGAGGTCACCAGAAGACAATTCAGTACCTGTGGGACCTGAGTCACGAACTGGAAATATCTGCACATCAGCCACTGGCCTCTGGAGACCAGGACAGGAGGGTGGGACATTTCTCACCAAGGTAGCTTGGCTAGGTGTCAGCGGTCAGGTGGGCTCTCCTGCTCAGAAAGGGCAATCCCCAAAGGCACCTACCACAGACCCTTCTGCACAGAGAGTTAAGGCCTTCAGGCAGATAATGCCCATGTTCAGGGGCATCTTCACTGCATGGTCAAGAGGCCGTCCAGTTCTGAGATCTTGGGTTACATCAGTGTCAATGGGATCATTTCCACATTTCACACCCTGTGCCCTCTCTAGAAGGCAGTTCTTCGTAGCACATGCACCTGATCTGCTCTTCTTTCTACAGCCATAAAGAGAGCTTTTGCTCTTTGTACCACTTTTCCAATGAACTTGCTTGTCTTTTTGGGCACAAAGAGATTTGTAGGAAGGCAGGCAGGGAGTTACCAGCACCTCTCTGACTTAGGGTGCAACTTCAAGTCAGGAGAATCTTCAGTCTAAGGAAAAGCAATTCTTGGCCTCAAGGTCATACATTTGTGCCACCTAGTGAAAACCCCTCCTCAGTGGGTGAGTGGAAGAGCAGGGCCAAGACCTTAGAAAGAAAAGGGACCCAATTGTACTTGAGACAGCAGGGTCAACTCAAAGTGCTTTACCCTCATCTATCCCTCTTTCATGGCCATTGTTCCCCAGGAAGGAGCTTCTCATCTGTTGCAGTTTTAAGCAACGAAGGTAAATATGTTCTTATTTTGTTTTACCCTCATGTATGGCTCTTGATGCTTTATCAGTCAAAGAGCTGACCAGAAAGCAGATTACATATGCCTGCCTTAAGGACAGGAAAAACCACTCAAATCCTATCACAAGCATATCAGGGGCCAAAGTCAGCAGTGGAGACATACTTAAGTTTACAGACATACACATCACCAGGCAAGTTAAATCCTAACACTTTCCTTGTTTAATCCATCATGTATGAACAGTTGCCTTTCACTTCTTCCTCTGTTTGAGAAATGTGTGCAGGCAGATTGTGACATCCTCAGACATGCTCATTATTCAAAATTATTTTCAAACTGGTTTGCAGAACATTTCCCAAGTGCAGAGCCTGTGAGTGTTTTGTAACAAAGCAGTGGTTATCTGGACATTGTTGGCTGAGTAACTCGTGCATTTCTGGGCTTGCCTCAGGGTTAGAGAGCACAGTAGAAGGCAAATGGCAAGCACACATTGCCATTATCAAATATACCATTGGAAATTTATTGTCAAACATCCCTCTAGACCAAATGTGCAAGTTAATAGCCTGTCTTCATTTAGAAGTGAATGCAAAAGTGTAATGAACTCATAACTTGGTTTTCAAATAATTATTTATTGACATGTGTTTAGACTGTTCGCTTAACTCTGGTGGTGCATCTATGCATTCGTTTAGTTAGGTGACAATGCATGTGGCAATGTGGCAGCTCTGCAGTCTTAATTTATTCATCACAAGGTGCATTGGCTTCATGATCTAGTTTCTGGAGATATATTTAAAACTCCAGCTGGCACGATGTTAAGTAACATTCTAAAATAAGAAGGTGGCATTTGTGACCTTTCAGTTCTTAAATGGGGCCTATAAGAAAGACGGGGGCAAACTTTATAGCAGGTCCTGTTGTGATAGGACAAGAAGTAATGATTTTAACTAAAAGAGGTTTGATTAAGACTGTATATAAGGAAGAAGTTTTTCACAGTGAGGGTGGTAAAACACTGGAACATGTTGTCCTAACAGGTGGTGGATGTCCAATCCCTGGGAATATTCAAGGTCAGCCTGGACTGAGGGAGTTGAAGATGTCCCTGCTCATTGAAGGAGAGTTGAACTGGATGACCTTTAGAGTTCCCTTCCAAATTGGGCAGTTCAACTCTCCTGCAATGAAACTATTCCTCATTGAAGCAGAAAACTCCATGGAAACTATTCCATGATTCTAACAGAAAAAGTAACGCGTGGTCTGGAGTGGAACTGCACTGAAAACCTTGCAATAATGCAGGTTAAAGAGCCTCTCCAACACTGTGTTTCTGAATCTGGAAAAGACACATGCAGGAGTGATTACCATCCAAAGACATGATGCTTCAGTGCAAGCTGCTGAAGCTCTCTCATAGAGTCACCTATGCTAAGTACTGGCAGAAGAGCAGATCAGATTTCAGTTTACCTCTCTGGTGAGAGCCCTGAATTGTCATTTCCCACGTTAGCATGTGTGAGCACATGCTTACAGTTCATGGTGATTCTGATGTACCTACAGTGTCCCAGGATTGCCAGGAGCTAGGCCAAGCACAGCCTTAGCACAAACTGTTGTGCAGGCAGTTGAAAGCCATTTCCCCCACAGTCAAAGGTCACTCAGAGATCCACAAACACTGGCCATATACTTCTATGATGTCCCTTGGTCAAGTTGTGGGGGGGTTTATGAAAAAAATACTTGAAATGGCTCACACATATTGAAGAAGTAGGGCCTACACTGTATAAAATCATGTTAAAATACATTAAATAAATACTTTAATAATTATATTTAAAATGCCAATATAGGTCATAGAATCACAGAAACTGAGCATGGTTTCAGTTGGAAGGGAGATCAAAAATCTTCTAGTTCAAACTCCTGTATTGTGGGCAGGGACACCTGTCCAAGATAAACAATTTATAGTAAAGCAATAATCTCAAAATATTAAATTCTGTAGTGCTTCTTAAGAAGAAAGCTCTCTCACAGCCAAGTTGTTTAGTGTTTTAAAAACCATTTTTGTCAGTGTCTCTAACCTGACTTCTCACTGAGTCACTAAAGCACTCAGTTTTGAAATTATTACCAAAAAAATCTTTTGGAATTCTGTTCTGGTTTGCAAGCTCCATGGTTTGCTTATTACCTGAGAGAACCATTGTCACTTCTATCTTAACACGGTGTGATGGTGTCGGTGGATCAAAGCTGCATTTTTCCCACAAAGTCCCTCGAGGAGACGCTTTGGCAGCGCTCTTCCAGCACCTACACGTGCACACGATGTCACCCCCGCAGGCTGCGGCGAGCAGCCACTCACACACGCAGTCTGTGCGCGTTCCGGGGACGAAGAGGCGAGAGGGGTTCTTTGTGTGCAGTTCTGAGGCGTTTATTGGATACTGAGAACCAACGCACTCGAAGAGAGCAGAGGCAAAGAACCAAGAACAAAAGCCCACGTGTGGTTTTATCCCGAGGAGTTCCAGGGGTGGGCAGAGCATCCGAAGCCAGTACTCTGAGGGCTAGGAGGTAGAGGCAAGGTTGAGCGACACAACAGGGGCCAGTGGGAGGGGAGAGAGGACCAGGGGCCAGTGGGCTCTCGATGAAGGGAGAACTTTCTAGCACAGCAGTGTGGGGAGAGACCACTTCGTAGTAACACGGGTGGTGTGATGTGGATTTAGGCACTGCAACACCGTCTCACAAATTTCTAATAATTTGCTTTCATATCCCAGTATTCCGCATTAGCGTGGAAAGAAACATTCTGCCATTGTGATATTTTTGCATTCACAGAAGTTTTTACTGCAGCTTGGTATGGAGACAAATATAGTAGTTGTACCCAAATAGAAGAGATTTTTCTAAGAATACATATAGCTGCTTCTGCCTCAAGAAATATAGCAGTGCTTTTCTGTTCTTTTTTTTCATCATCCCTGCAGTTTTCTGAGGGTAGCTTGGGACCTGACATCTTGCTAAGCACATCACAGTAGCGTTACAACTATGGCCTTCTGTGGGATAGCTTTAAGCTACAGGAGGTGGCCTCTAGGCAGCACAGTCCTTTTTGTCCATCCTGCACCTTGTCTGCTTGGTCTCCTGGCCTGCCCCTCAGGAAGGTGATGGAGACCCTGGCTCCTACCCTAGAGTCTCCCATCAGCATGTGTAAAATGTGAGAGACAGTTAATAATTTCCTATGCTAGCATTAGAAAAGGAGAGCTAATTGTTTTTACCAATGAGGCAACAGAAGATACTTAATTGGCATAATATATTAATCAAATTTGGAATTGGGGTAGGACATGTCCTCTAACACAGGTTTGTCCCAGGACCTGCCCTCTAACACAGGTTTGTCCCAGGACCTGCTAGGACAATGATGCTGTTGTCACATTACATGCACTCAGTCTTTTTCACCCCATACTATAGCTCCAGAGGATAATCCCTCAGGAGTATAATATTCCCCAGCACTGTACTTGGGCATAATATCAAAAGGAATTTAAAAAGAAGACCAGCATTCTCAGGTTCTGCACATCATCCTGCAGCACTAAGGGATTGCTATCATCTTCACATTCGGTATATAATCAGACAGGCCTTTCTGGCACAGAGAGAAGATGGTTGTTAGTCATGTGATTAAAGGCTAATCACCAGAATCACAAAGGCCTGGCAAAGAGCAGATGAACAACGGAGCAGAGTCCTAGAAAGGCAGTAACAGTGCATGCTGAGATGGCTGCTCTGAAAACTATCCAAGGAGAAGCATTCACCCATCACAGCTGGTGTGAAACCCACCAAGATGATTTAAGTGAAGAAGCTATCTTCCCAGAAGACCTTGCAGACTGCCAGGGGTTATTGCCTACAAGGACACAGGACTCACTACGGGACACTCACTACGGGAAAGGCATTTAGGGGTTGTATGCAACTTACTTGTGTCAGGACTTAAGGAGACCATGGGAATGTATGAGACTCATGGGCTACTTAGGGGATGAAACAAAGGTTAAAAAAGGAAGGCTTCAAGGTAGATTGGAAAGGAATCAGCAAGTGAAAATGGAGGTAAATGGGTATGAAAACAGCTGGTTATATGTAAACATGTTGTTAGTGCACTTGCCCAACAGAGCCCTGTGCTTCCTCACCACAATGTAATTGATACTCTGGTTAAATCCTATTTACAGTAATCTTCTGTTCTTAGTACAAATATGTGAATGCTAGTGAGCTTCAAGATGGACTTGCAGAAAAGTAGGATAAGAGGTGGGTGTATCAGCAACAAGAGCAGGAATGTGAAACTCCACACCTAGTATATCTGGGTACCAGCAAGTGGAGAGACCGGGAAAGCTCTGACCTGCTACCAGAATGATCCAGAATGTGTTTTTATATATAATATACAATATATAAAATACACGTGTATTTTCCACTTCTTGGCTTCAGTCCTAATCAGTTGGAGAGAAGGAACAGCACTGGGCGGCCTGTACTTTTTGGGAGTGCTGTGTGTTTATGTGGGTGCTGGTAAGGCAATGTTTCTATGTGTGAAGCTGGCTCATATGTGTGTGTGAGCATGTGTTCACTGGCTGAACATCAATATCAAAATGCCTTTCTGACTTCAACATCCAAAGACAAGTGAGATATAGTAAATGTATATAGAAATCTGAATACATGTAATGCATACATAAGCTTTGAGAGATTACGATAAAAGCAGGACCACAATACAGACACCCCTGGCTGGTGCATTACACCAGTGTGCATACTGCTTTATAGCAGCAATCTTCTCCTGGTCACCATTTTCTGTGCCATTTAATAACATTTTGGAAAGCTTCCTCACTGGAAGAAAACCCTCTGAACCTTTGGTAGAGTTGAGCTGGGGTCTTGGGAGTGCAGACAAGCAAACTGCAAGCAGAGGATGCCAAGAAGCAGCTCTTCAAAAGCGTATCTTCATTCTGCTGCAGAACTATGAAGACCACCTTAATAGCTCATGCTCTACTATCTCTATACCTGAGCAATATTCCTATATGTGTTAAAAGAAAAAATGGACTCTTTTACAAGACTTTTTTTGTTTTGCTAAGAGAAGGCTTCTTTTTTTAACAGGAAGCTTATACCTGGTTTTGTGGATAGAGATGGAGCTCTGACGTGATTGTCCACACTTTATATTCAGCAAGTATTATCTCATAGGAAAAGTATCACTTTTCCATTATAACCTTTTCAAGCCTGGCAGCCTTGTGCAGTGATTTCTTATTACATTGAAGACTTTTGAAATAAGGATGAGGATTCTCCCCTATCTGATCACTCTCTCCATACTATTTTTAAATTTTTGAAAAGCTTGGAAAAAAGATATTATAGGTAGTAAGGTCTGTTATTGCAGTTTCTCAGAGAGGCAGCTTTGAAGATGTGTTTTTGAAATATTGTCCTTTATTTCATTAATAATGGAAGCTGACCAGGAGTAAATCAAAACTTGAGCAACAAGTATGAAAAACACAATTGTCTTTTCCCCTGAAACAAATTGCAAGCCTTCTGGTCCCACCCTTGCTTTTCCAACAGCCATCAGGCTCTGCTGTTGTACTGTCTGGTCCTTTCATAACTCTCAAAGCCAACAAGAAAAATCAGATTTCATTTCCAAAACAAATTTCAGCTCAAATCCAGCTCCTAAGATTAGTCTCCATCGCTCCTTCCTGAACATTAGTGGCACCAGCCTGTGTAACCTTTCCCAGTATTAGTTTCACATGTATGAAAGTACACAGATGGCCAATTATGCCAGTGACTGCACTGAATTATTATGTATAATTAGAGATGGGAGTAAGATTCTAAGATGAGAAAAAGAGGTCTGATTCTATCAGACTTGTGGATTTATGGGCTTGGAGAAGGCAGCTGTTTTTTCTCTTATCTGTACATGTAGTGCTTCAGCACAGATATTTTACAAGCCATTCATGACATGGACATAAGCAGGGGCTAAGGAGGTGATGTGAGGCATAGGGGAGAAGGTATGCACTGCTGCCAGGAGCCCAAAGGTGGGTGGTGGGCGCTCTCTGAGGAGCAACAACGCATTTGAGGAGCTTAGCATGTGACCAGGGCTGCTTCACAGCTCAGACAGAGAGATGCACAGGACACTATTTTTCCTCTTCATAACTCTTCTTTACTGTGAGGTGTAGATTGCTCAGCTTCTTGCCAAATATTTCAGATTGAAAAGAAAAGAAAAACCAAACACCATGAGAAAAAGGAGGCAGCATTGTTATTTATATAAATAAGATGGCTGAAGAGTAAGCCCACTTTTCCTCCTACGCGATCTTGGGATGAATTAGTGGCATTCATTGCTACACTGCTAGGTTCTGTGAGAAACACAAGATTGCACTTTTCATTTTAGGGTTGAGTGGAAAGACTTGGCTGTGAAAAAGCAAAGCTTTTTAGACAACTGCAAAGTCTGAATTAATGCTAAAAGAATTACATGCAGACTGGTATTTTGTTCTCTTCTTTCAAGTTTACTCAAGTAAAAAAGTAATTAATTCTTCAAGCACGGTTGAACCTTGCCTATTTTACACTAAAAATTGGGTGACTCACTGGATGCTCCTAAGTTTTTTGAACTCATGAGCATGAAACCAATGAATACCAGAAAATAATGCTTCACAAACCATACTTATTTTCATTTGAAAAATTTTGTTTAATGTCATTTTAAATACTTTGGATTTGCTAATCAGTCACCAAAATACAATTAGGGTATATTTTATAAGAAATGACATGTCAATAGAGGGCCCATAAAAGACATCCAGTGTGATTTTCTACTGAAATGTGGGACAGATTGCTGATTTTATGAACCGACTAGAAAGCGAATGAAAGGTCCTTGACAACTGCTTTTTTAATCAAATGAGGTACTGTTTCTTCTATATGTTTTGCAATACTGGCACCTATATTTAATGCAGCAAAATGATAAATATTTGATAAAGCTCACTGAAGACTGTTTGCTGGGTGTATTTTTAAAATTTCTATAGTGAGCATTTAACTATATTGTCCTTTACATTTTTTTTTACAATATTTTATTTCATCCCTACTTGGTCAAATAAGGCATTTTTCAGCCATTGGACTTACCAGAACACTTCCTTAAACTTCCTTTCCATTTCTGAGATCTGATTTTTGAAGAGCTATTACAAACATTTTAATGCTGTATTTATGAAAAATACTTACTATGAAAAATAAAATATAAGGAATATGTTCATCACAATTTTAAGGTGATCAAGTTTAAAAAATCATAATGATAGAAGCACAAAACTCAGAAAAAAAGCAATACATGTGACACGTGTGTCATGTAATATTTTCTAGTCAATCTTGTTAATATGTAGCAACATGTACATAATTCTTCCTGCCATGACAAAACTAAAAAGAGCAATCTTAAACATTTAACACACAAGCATCTCCTTATGATACACATCACGTAATAACCCCCACAGATAAATAATATATCCAAACCCAAAAGCAATGACCAAAAAACCCCCAAACAAACCCAAAACAAAACCAAATAAGCAAACAAATGAAATAAAAGAAAGAAAAAGGAAAGAACCCAAATTCCAAAACTCTACTGTGTCAGCATGACTTTTATGTGGGCCTAAAGCTTGTTAGATGCTTTCCGAATTGCTGCTGTTGCTGAGCATTATCAGTGAGCTCCATTAACACAGGTTCTGCCTGCATACTGACAATAACCAGTTAAAGCTCTGCTATTTAAGTGTCTCATTGTTTCTCATTCTCTCCCTTCCTCTCTGAGTTTAAGAGCATGAAGTACCTATCTTATAACAATAGCTGAAGTAATTATCTGTTCCAGACATCATTCCATCAGCTAAAGAAGAGTGTGGCCAAAACAGCTTTATGCCACACCTCAAATATTGCCCAGTTTAGCCTTCTCCTTTCATTTAGAGCCATAGAACCACTAGTCCAAGCTTTCACTGTGATCCAGAGGTTATTTTAATGCTCAGTGGGTTGGCTTTCCATCTAGAGATGGAAATCTTGGCCTTGATTTCCATGAGAGCCTATTGCTTCTGGCTCCCCAGTCAGGGTGTCCTGGTGAGTATCCAGGTATGGCCCAAAAAGGGAAATAAAATAACCAGAGCTTGTCAGAAGACTGTCTTTTGTTCCAAATTGCTTTATTTTTGAAAGAAAAGAAAAGCTGTGCTGAGCTGGGACACAAAAGCTAACAATCAGAACATTTTTGTGGGAGGGAAAAGCCTGAAAAAATTCCACTTTGGAAGGATGTGGGCATTTTTTCAGCTTGTTTCCTGGGCTGCCCAGCTCCTCTGGCTGCCCGCTGTATAGGCAGGCTCCCACAGAGCTGAAAGCCTGCTCTGCAGAGAGAGATGGGCAGAGAGCACGAGGGAGAAACCCTGAAACGTGCTGACTACCAAGAAGAGAGACCAACTGAGGGACTGCTGCTCTCTCCTTCACTGGGCTGATATGGAGACCCTGGGCAGCAGATACCCAGCTACCAAGCAACCTACTCCCCTGGTGACCAAGAGGCTGCTGCCACCAGGAAGGCCAGCATTTGGGATGATATTTGCAGAGACAGCCAACCAAGAGAGCCCAGGATCCCCAACTCTGGTGGCAACTTGAGTTATGTATTGCTCAGACACCAGTTACCTATTCCTTGCAACGACCAGCTGGGGGACTTGGAAACCCCAGCCTACCTCCAGCTCACCAGAAGCAAGCAGAGACTTTGAATAAAATCAAAGAGAAGGTTGAACTGGCAGAAGAGTTGGCTTGAGGAACTATTTTCCAACACACTGTCATTTCTCAATGGAAATTAATTTCATAAGGAAGCTCTTGATCACACCCATAACCTATACACTGAGGCTGAGAGATAGGATTAGCACATGTACTTTTAAGGGAAAATTGAGCTTTGATTAGTTTCAGGGAGCATGACTGTGCCAGAACCCACCAGCTGTTCGGTGGCCAAGAACCTACCACGGAAAGCAGACGTGGGCGGTGGGGTGAGTAAGGTCTCTTGAAGCAAGGATCCGCAACTGCCTGTGCTCTCTTAATAGTGAAGTGCCACGGTTTGATGAGTTAAAAACCTGGGGTGTACAGTTTTGTTCATCAGGAACCTGATATGTTCTGGAAGAGTTATCACACAGCTGGTAGCAGTCTCTGAAAGTTTCAATAAAACAGTTGTTTGCGGAAGAAGAAGGAGATGACTGTGTGTCTGTCATGTAGTTCCTGTTTAAATTAGATCAGCTGCACCTGGACATTTCAAGATTTAAGGTGAATTTTTTCCTGATGCTATTAACTGCCCAAATGTGGCCCAAGACAAAAATTAAGACTAAACCTTTAGAATCATTAGATTTGCTGCCTGAAAAGAAATGGTCATTTATAAACTATCTAGCAATGGAGACACATTTAGCAGAACCTGACATCCTTCTGCTATACTTTATACTAGGTAGCAAGAGCTCTAATACCCCATATTTCTTGTTTCCACTATTTTATATCTATTTTTATATTTCTTTGTTACTTTATTTTTTCTTTCAAAAGGCTAAGATAAGCATATTGAACAAATGTATTTTTAGCTTAGGCCTCTGATCACATTCTTGCAGGACAAAGGAGTTGTACATCTGCTTGCAAATATTATGTTACTTCTTTTAGTTGTCTTAATGCAATTTTGGATTAGGCTTTCAGTGTCTACCTGCAGGGAACTCATGCTGAGCCATAAAAGCCTATTAAAGCAGTGACTGGTGAGGCACTAAAAATACCTTAGCCTGAAATAGCTTGTTTCAGCTCTTTATCAGGTACTAAGAAAAGTGTGCTGCCTAATATCTCACAGAAGGATGATTTCCAGAGGACAAACAAAATATCTCTGGAAGTGATAGAAGGAGAAAAAAGAGAGTGTGACAAGCTGAGCACCGGATGTCCCCTTTCATAAAAGCCAAAAATATTCACAGCACAACTCTTATATAGCTAAGAGAAGCTACTCTGGAAAAGGTAGTCCCAGTTCAACATTCTTGTTCACAAACTTGGTCTGCACTGGCCGTTCTCTTATTCCTTTCTCTAGGTCAACTTCATATTTCCTCTTCCTCCCTGCTTCATCATTTCATCTCCCTATAATTTCTCAGACATTATTTTTAATGATTTCTCACCTGTTCTCCTTTCTCACCTTCTGATCCTCTCTCTTACTAATGTGCTGATACATCAGTGATTAATTAAGCTTCAGTCTTCAGTTTTGGTTCATTTGTCCTTCTTTCCCATCATAAGACCTTCACTTCCAACCTGATACCTGTTTCCCTTACTTGTGCTCCCATCCTGCAGAGTGGACTATCTTCCCTCACATGTTCTTCAATTGACATGTTTTATTTTTACTATCTTCTATCTATCTCTGTTTCTCTAATTTAGCTGACAGCTGAGCCAACATAAACAGCTCAATGTATTTTTACTTCTTAGACCTACTCACAAACAGTCCTGTTGCATGAAACACAGCTGGGGTCTTCTGACCCTTCTTTGCCTGTCACAATCTAGGCAGCTCTTTCTCTCATAATACAGAATTGTTAAATGGTTTTTTTGGTCTACCATTTACTAATTCTTCATGTCTGTTTATAATTATTGATGTGACACATAGTGTCACCATTAGAAATCATGCCTGCAGGCCCTAGCCTTTCAGGAATTACAGTAAGTTATAATCATCTCAAGATACAGATACAGATACATCTCCAGATCACTGTTTTCAGTTTGTGAGATGAAATTCAGAGTGTTTCTGTGAGCCTGATTTAGAGATACAGAGTGTATATCTAAATAAAGATATTTAGAGATTTTTAAAGAGAAAACCACTTGTGACTGTCTATAATTTTCAGTTCAGGTCTCAAACTTGGGTTGGATATACAACTTAGTGGGAGTCTGTCTACCTTTACCTGTAATTATTCCTTCCAGAAGTCAAGCAGTGGATATGAAATACCACCAGCCATGAAAATCAGTAATTCTGATACAGCAACTCTTTTACCTGTCATTACACGGTGTGACATGATTTAAACCTGAGTTTTTAGCTAATCAGAAACTATTCTCCTCATTTTTTACCACTGTCTGATGTTCCTACACTTCAGAAGCAATGCATTATGCAGTGGACTTTACCCAAAATAATGTGGCTGGCCAGGTAAGTAGCAGCTGCAAAAATGATGTCTGATGCAATGACTATAATAATTATTTGAAAGACTGAGCTTTAAACAGCCTAAATTGGTGAGTGCTGAGCAGCTGTTGCTCTAGCACATCAGGCCTTCAAATGAAAAAAAAAAAGCAGGTTCTATAATTCATACATTATTATTTGTATCATTAATAATCTTCATTTTTCTGAGTACTTCTGGTCAGGAAAGTGTCTGGGAGATCTGACAGCCCAAAGTTTGCCTGTTTTGTTGCATTTCCAGGGGACCTGAAGCCTGAGCAGCCACAGACATCCACCTACTTGCTCTAAGTGACCCTGATCTCCAGAGGTTCCCTTCCCACGCCAACCATTCTGTGATTCTGGTTGCACCCTCTCAGTTAGTCCTATGGCAGTAGCGAAGCTGTCCCAAGAGCCTTTCCTAGTTCTCATCCTGAGTAACACCCAGCTGCACCCTGGAAGCCCTTGTTCCAGGGAAGAGTCATCCTTGAGCATCCCTGAGCATCTACCAAATTTTGCTATTAAAGGTACACTCATAGCCTGAAGAGAGGCATTAAGCAACTTGTCCTTTGGATAATGCAGAAGGCTCTTTTAGAGAGGGATTGACCCTGGAGTGAAATAGAGAATAATAAATATGAGGTGCAGGAGTTTTTCAATTCTCCAGCATGCATGAACTGGAAGATATTAAAAATCATTAGAAAGGAAATGCCAGAGCCTCACAAAAGATCCACATAAAGTTCAGACTATACAAGCTAAACATTGTGCAACACCACCAGCATATTCAGTATATCTTTTCTGAACGAAGTATAAATACAGTTAGTTAATTTATTAAGTGGTCTTCCTTCTCTGTTGAGGTTATGTGGAAAGATTTTGTTTTCTTTTTAAATAGATAAATAAATTACAGACCATCTCCTCCCATTTGCAACAATCCTTTCCTCTTCCAAGAAGAAGCTCCTGAATAAAGACACACTACATCAAGCAGTTCTATAGAAGGTGTCTTTAATACCATAAACCTGTTGTATGATATCAGCATGGGGCAATAGCAGAAGCTCTGCTAACAGTAAGTTTTATATTATCAAAGAAAGGATAGAGTAAAAAGCAGGGTCTTAGCCTCCACTGTTTCTGCTTATAGGGTTACAACCCCAGAGCGATTTGTTTGTCATACTGCTTCTAACTGAAGCAAGTGGAAAATTAAATCTAAGGTGTTTGGGTGAGCTTCAAAACTGAAAAAATAAGCCGGGAAAGGATCTGACTATCTCTCTGCCATTGACCCAGAAGCCCAGAATATTATACAGTCCTTAAAAAAATATCTGAAGAAGCAAAGAGAATACCTAATACTTTGTTAGGAATTTTGATAAATATTTTATCTCTTCTTTAAATACTCCTCCTAAATTGTTAGTCTGACTCCTCTGAACACAGTTACAGTAGGTTTGAAACACAGCAGCACCCAGAGCGGCAAGAGATTTGTCAAAGTCTCACTAAGCCAAGTGACAATGATTATGTTATTATTTGATGCCATCATTAAATAATAGACATTGTCACCAGATCACACTGAATGTCCTAAAAATGATCAGTTTGTCCTCAGCAGTCTGCTCCATGCATTTAACATGGAGGTATCTACAGTGATGAATCTCACGTGTAGCAGTTTTCATTAAAAAAAATATTTCTGTGAAAACCTATGTTGTGAGGGGTTTAGTCTGACCCTAATGACACATCTCTTCCAGTACATGTACTTGGAACTGATGCTTAAGTGAGTGATTGGACACTCAGTTATGTTTAACAGTCACATTAGGGCTGTTGTCATTCTTCCTCAGGAAATTTCTGCAAGCCTGTTCTGGCTCCTCTCAATCTTTGCCCATCGATCAGACATTATTGATCTGAATAAGGGTCCCTAAACACCACAAGAATGGTGAGTGAACAGCTGCAGTACAAAAACGGGAGCTTATCTGTAAAGATAAAGACCTCGAGTCAAAGTTGCTGAACTATTGTGGAAATAAAAACTTAATTCTTAATCAGAAGCTGACCGAGGACAAATCCCAAGCTATAGTGTTCAAACAAATTCTAGAATTCCCGAAGTGTTTATTGGGCTGGGGAAACTGGGCATACATGCTTGAGGGGCAATGAGTTCGTTCTGCTTACTGAACTCTTTGCTTTCAGGAATACTATCCAAAAATGACCTTGTTACAACCTGCCAACCTGCTAAGCCACGGTCATTGTGGCAAAGCCATCCTGCAGAAATACACATCTAACTACCTGAGTTTTTTCGAGATTCTGGAACTCTGAATTTGAGTGTGCACCCTTTGCATGCTTCCTGAAGGAGAAATATTTGTCAAAACTCTGAGCCACACTTGGTCAAGAAACTGAAATACTGAGAAAATATTATTGACAATTCAGGGTTTGGCAAATCTTTCTCATTCAGAAACCATCTTATCACATCCTTTGTACAAGTCAGGAAGCTACCTTGAGAATTACATTTTACTTTGGTAAAAATCTCCAGAAGCTACTGTCAAGTCTATGGAGAAAAGTAACCAGGTCTTTTGTTCTAGATCTTTTGTTGAGTGCTACATACTATACCCATTGCTTCATTCTTGCAAACCTTAACTGCTTGCAGTGAAGACTTCCAGTGAAAGGCCTTGGCAGGAACTGAATTCTGTTAACTGAAGTGGTCAGTGTTATCACTGGCATCTGACCACTTTGCTAGCCTGACCACAAATGAATACTTATCAAGCACATGAAATATTTTCAGTTTCAGATAACCTATGAAAATGTATACTAACCTTTGTGGGTTTGGCTGATTTTTTGGTTTGTATTAAGTATATTTGGTGGAGCTCCATCTAACCAGAGACAAATGGCTCCACTGAAAATGCAGAAGACAAACAAGAGAATGACTGTTGACCTGGTATTGTTGGTAAATTCTTTGGATACATTTCTTGTACTGGTTTCATCCCACCTAAATTAGTGATGCCTGTGAACAACAGCTGTAATTAAGACCACAACAGACTACACTTTCCATAGACACACTTTCCTAGAAAAGGAAGGAAATCACTGTGACTAAAACAGAAAAATGCAAGAACTTCCTGAACTCTGAGCCACTCAGTCTGCATCATTGACATATACTCATGGACCAGACCATGAGATGTTCTTTTCTCGGAAGTTGTCATCTGCTGACTTAGCTATGTTTGCCATAGAAACTTTGGGTTACCACACTTTTCATGAATCACCTGAGGGGACAGTCCAGAGCACTGGGGACAGATCCAGCAATATACTGAGGCCAGCTCCTTGTTTGAGCTCTGAGGCCAGCTATTCCTGCAGCATTTCTGTGAAAAAATGCTTGTTTATGCTTTTCCTGTTGTAAGCTGAACTAAATGTGATCATTTGGGAGACAGAATCTTGAAGGCTATAATTAATTACCTTTAAGCTGTAGGTAATTAAAAATGTAGCTCCTTAACTGTTGAGTAAGCTAACAAGGAGATACACTGTAAGCCATACGGCATCAAAGTACTATAAACTACTATTCTGTAGAAGGAAGAAGAGAGGAGAAGCTGAGAAGACCTATGCTGGTACTTGCCCACATTACCTGTACACATTATTTCAGGAAAAAGTAATTTCAGAATAGTGCAGAAACCCTGTGTTAAAAATCAGGGCACTGTAAATGCAAGACTAGAATGAATAGTGTGTCAAGGAATAATTTTTGTCCTTGGTTAAATAAGACAGCCGGGAAAGATCATGTTGGGCTGAAGTCTCTTCAAGGTTGATGTGCTCCAGACCTTGTGACTCTATTAGAGAAAAGGAGAAGAGGTTTCTTTCAACTTGAGGAATGATCTTGCACCAAATATTTGCTTTTTTTCCCCTGAGCTCTTAATGAAGACGTAGAATTTCCAATTACTAAAAATAAGACTAAAAACTTTGTCTATACTGGTCTCATCTTACTGCAGAAATCTCCAGTACTTTATACAGGACATAGACACTACATATTTGGCAAAACAGAGATGACAACTGGTCTCATAATTCCTTAAGGACAAGTTCCAAAAAACACATTTGGGCATCTAAAGCACTGCTGAAGCAGAAGATATGAAGGTGCAAGACAGTGATTCAAAAAGAAAAAATCCTGACCTCTCCTCTGATGCCTGGATGTCTGTCTGTACCTAAGCCTTATCCAAAGAAAACTTACTGGGGTGCCAAATGCTGTGTTAGCACAAATGGCCAGAGATATTATTTTACGTGACCTGAACATACGATATAATCCCATCTCCCACCTAAGATTCCATCTCCATCCCAAGATTCACAAAATAGGCATGCCTCTTAGGAGACCCATCTGGAGGCCTGATCTGCACATACTGCACACATACTGAATTTAATGAAATGGCAACAGCAGCTGCTGTTAACGGCAGTGGCAGCAATGACTGATCACTGTTTATACAATACCTTAGCTATCAGGGCAGCTGCCAAGTAAAGAGGAGACTGAAGATACTTTTAACCACACAGATGTTCTCAAAGAGATGGAAGACAGCCCAGTTTGTCTTTTCACAGGATTAAGCCACTTGGTATATCTGAAAAGGTGGACATCCAGAAGGACAGCCTGAGCTAAGCACAGGCAGGTATCTCCTCATCTAGTACCTGGCCACTGTGACTTTTGTTTTGAGCTGCCTAGTGGTGCCCAGGCAGCTTCTGGGGTCTCTGGTCTCCCCCAGGAGCAGAGACCCTCACTTCGGGTGCTGCAGTGATGGGTGACACAGCCTTCAGCTCCAGTGTGGGAGTTGCCTCCAGGATCTCCATGTAGAGGAATTTCTCCACTGCATCCTGCCAGTCATTTTTGGGGGAAAGGCACCCTGAGGCAGAGGTGGCTCAGGGGTAAATGTCACTAGTGAAAGCTGCAGACTACGGCATTCTTTTGCCTGTTAAAATGAGAACAATGAGCCATTGAAATAATCTCCCAGGGATGTTGGGGATTCCCCAACATTAGACACTTTTAAGATTCAGCTGACAATGTTCTGGGCCATCTTGTTTAGACTGTGCCTTTGACAACAAAGGTTGGACCAGACAAACCTTGAGGTCCCTTCAAACCTGTTCTTCTATGGTTCTGTGATTCTATGACAAGCTCTATCTTTTTCTTTTTTACAAAGTTGTCTTTTTCATAATAGAAGCTCTGGCTTCACAGCCTTTTGAGCACAGTGTTCTGAGAATGACAATGCCTGGGTGCTGCAGTGCCTCAAAGGACAACACTGCATTGGCAGGAAGTGTGAAATGTGCCTTGGAGCTTCCCAAGTTAGCTGAACTGTGCTGCCACAATTAAGGTGCCTGCAAAAGCCCTGGTGTCAGAAACCATGGCATTTTCAGTATTTCTGATTAAAAAGTATATACTCAAAGGAAATAATACAGAAATTTAAATAGTTAAGGTCAAGTTTCCATAAGAGTCAGTGGGATATTTGACACAGACTTTTGAAAAACAAGGATTAGATTCTAAATAGTCTATTTATGAGGAACAAATGATATTTTAACATACCAAACTGTTTTAGGAAAATTACTAATAACTGAAGAAATTTGAAAAAACTCAAAACGTTGAAAAATGCTTAATTGCCATAGCAACGCCTGTTTTACTGTTGAGTATCATACCTCCAGAGAGACACAGAGCTGCCATGACCAGACAGCTTCTTTTAAAATTTCCTGATTGCTAAAATCAAAGAATTTTACTGCATAATCCTCTTTAAACACAATAACAAAAACAGCTTCCCTCAGCATTAGTCACAGTGTGCCAAATGGTTTTCTACACCTTCCCATACACAAATGGAGATCACCTTTACTTAAGGCTATTAAAGACCATTTTTGTTACAAAACAAAATATAGAATAGTGTTAAGTAACAAATGATACTGCAAGATCTGAAAGAAACCTTTGCTTTCATGACTCAGTCTCACTGAGGGAGGCAAACAGTCTGAGTTGTCTCTATATCCTACACACATGCACTGTGACATTGACTTACTACGCAGTAGACAAATATCAGGAGCCCCCCCAAAAGCATAAAAGAAAATAAATTTGTCATAGTGTTATTAGCAATGAACTTGTCTCGGTTATAGATGCAAAAGCTGATGATCTGTCTCTGAAATACACTTAGCAAAATAAGTTATAATAAGTGATAGTGCACAAAAATACTACTGATGTGCTAAAAGCTATCATTCTGCCCCTCAAAGGAAATGGACTACCTCTGACCTCAGCAGGCTTCCAGTCAGACTTTAGAATTTCTGAGCTGGAGGATTTGTGGCCAATGGGAGCCAGGCAGACTGAAAGGAATAATGCCAGGCAGCATGTCACTGCTCCTGAGAGAGTGTCCTGTTCCCCCACTGCTCCCTCTGGCCTGTGGTTCCTTGGAAAACGGATGCAGCAGCAGGTACCTATGTGGCATTACCAAAATCTGATAAGATTGTTCTTATCCTAAGAAGATCCACTACAGAGGACAAGATCCACACATTCACAATCTTAGCACTGATCTCTCACAACTGACGACAGTTTTTTTAAGACATTGAAATTTTGTCAACTCAGAGCAATTTTGGCACACTTGATGAAACCTTTGAGAAGAAAGATCGTGGAAAAGCCTGACATGCATGTATCTGTTTGCCAGCATGAGTTCTAACAAAGCTGAGGACATCTGTGCTGGAGGTGACAGAAGAGGGTGGAGGTGGAGGGCTGGCTCAGTGGGAACAATGCAGCTGTGACATGGCAGGGACAAGTTTGCACAGCACAGTCTTCAAACCCAGTTCTTCCCAGTTATTTTTGACTGATGAGGAACAGAGACCCTATTTTAATGAAAGAATCTCCTGATACGCATGAAGTACTGTAGGGAACAATAATACAACTTTGTGGAGGAAGCAAGCTGTTTTACTTTATTTCTGGCTATTTATAGCTCTCTTGAACATTCTGACAATTGCATACAATTCTGTAGACTGGCTATTTAGACACCCTGCTCAATGCATCCCAACAGAAACTTGAGGGGTTTAATAATTTTCTAGCCAGAGCGAATTAAACTTGTGACTCACTGAAGAATGTTACAAATAAAGTCAGATGCTGAATTTTTAAACTTTCAGTTTTTGTAAATTATCTTTTAATTAGATTGTGACCCCAATTTACCCTCTCCCCCTCAAGTGTAAGTCAATCCCTTTATATGCAAATAAGCCCCCAAACACCTCACTTAACATTTCATCATAAGAAACTGCACTAGCACTTCATTTAAAATCCTGAGCACTGGGTTAAAAGGAAAAACTTTTTTGCAAGGCTGCACAATAGCACCAGCTTTACCACACTGTAGGGCAAAAATTTCATTCAGCTATTACTGTCACCAAGGAAATTGAAGTTAATTCTAGCTACCACCCTCTTGGATACAGACTTCTGGTAAAAATGTATAGCCTATTTTTGAAACCTCTGTAAATATCTCTAATGACTTTTGTTGCTGCCTAGATCAATTTCCTGACTAGCAGACTCCAAATAGACTGAATTAAAACATGTTTGATACTATGTGTCATTAGTAAGTGAGCACTCTTACCTTTTCAGATAGAAGACATCTTTATAACATTTGCATTTGAAAGGGATGAGTAATTTTCAGCTTTGAGAGAATTTAACTCACATGTTTTCTGCATAATTTTGCATTCCACTTAAAAATTCTCTCTCTCCTGCCGTATCTTTCACATCCTTTTATGCTTGGGTTTCCCAGTATTTCTTGCCCTGCCAGTTTGTCCATACAACTGCTTGGGTACTCCCACAAGAAAGATGGAAGCTCAGTCCTGCTCTGTTTTTACTTAAATAATTTCACCAATGTCTGCTGGGGATTATCCATGGAAAATAATTTACAAAAAGAATTTACTTGCTACATAAAAGGCAAAATAAAAATAAGGTTTATCTTCTACCTAATTAGAATTTGTGCAAATTCAGCATTAGACATCTTTCTTTTAAGCAAATACAAATTCTTCATCTTCTACGGAGCACCATACAAGCCTGTTTCTACACAGAGCAAACCAAAGAAAAGGTGTCCTAAACCTTCTCCTGCACATTTTATCTTCTGTAGTGGTCATTGCCTGGTGCTTCTTCACCAGTAGAAATCAACATTGAAAAAACAGAAGTAAGTAATCTCTTCTGTGTGGGTAAGCAAAATCTACTCTTCAAGATGGATGACAGATCATCGTATGAACCTTTTAATAGTGGTGCCAGGGAAATTATGTTCTCTGTGATATGTACAGGATCTAAAGGATATATTTTGCTACTGAGAGTTCTGCCCCATCCCTTTTAGTCTGTATGTAACGACCCATGGCAAAACAAGGCAATGTCCATGACATGATGGTGAGCACCACATCCCTTTGTCATGTTTCACAGCCTTATTTTTATAATTATTTGCAATATTGACTTTTTTGTTACTTGTGTAAATTATGTATTTGTCCCTTTTTCCCCCAGATTTTCCAGTTGTAATTCTGACTTCCTGATTTCTCAAAAACTTCATCTTAATAGCAATAAAGATCACGCTTTGAGTAGGAATTCTCAAAAAATGGTTGTAGTGTAGTGTACTGTCTGTGTTTTAGCCAGTCTATAATACCATTAGGTATTGCACGTCTGATGTTTACTATTGCCTTATTGTTATAGGTTTAATTACATTTCTTGTTTTATTTGTCTGAGATGAGTTGAATCAGGTATGAAGAACAAACTCCCTCTCCTAAAGAGATTTGACCCCTATTCTTGCTGGGCCCCACTGGTAGCTAATAGTGCTGCAGCAGAAGCCTAGTCTCCCTCTTAAAAAGTCGTATTGAGAAAGGCATCAACCACATAGTCCTGTCCAGCTATATGCCAAGAAAAGCAACACAAATTATTTACGAAAGTTATACAAACATTCATCAAAAAATTACTACAGCATTTTTTGTGGGCCACAAATTAGAAGAAACACTATTCCTAAATGTGTTTGCTTTGCAATTCTTTTTTGTCAAGACATGGAAGTGACAAAGGAGTTCCTGTTTTTATACATACAGCACTGTATCATAGAAACATCGAATAGCCTGGGTTGGAAGGAACCTTAAAGATCATCTAGTTCCAGCCCCCCTACCACGGGTTGGGACTCCTTCCACTAAACAAGGTTGCTCAAAGCCCCATCCTACCTGGTCCTGACTTTTCATGACTTCTCTCTGCATGATCTAGTGTAGTCATCAGAAGTCATTACTTTTGTTATCAAAATAATAGCATTTTCACCTAGCTGCTGTACCAGCAGCATCTTCTTACTCTGCATTGCTGGGTTAGTTGTGCTAGAAACAAAGACAGAATGCTTATCTGCACTTCAGTTTGTGTTGCAGGAATCGCTGTTTTCAAGAAATGACACTGAAGTAGAACAACCAGCAGAACCAAGTCTCTAAAGCTGTTTTCAGAATCTCCACTGAAACTATTTTCTTCCACATCTATTTTGGTAGGCTCAGGATGAGCCTGTGATATATAAAATCACCACAGAATTCCCTATTTATTGAGTAGTATGTGAAAGGACGTTTTTTTCCAACATTAATATTCCTTGGTCAAGGTTTGATTTAGTCAAGTTTCCAGTGAAACCATACTGTCTCACAAAGATCTTAAATTAGATTTTATTAGGCATATCTAATAATCTCAACAGCTCTAATAAAATTCTTATCTTCTAAATCTTCTACAAACTATGGTACTTAATTTAAGTTTATATACTTTACACAATTTCTTAAAAGTCATGAAGTTGAAGCAAAATGTAAATTCAAACCAAATTTTATTATTTTGATAACAAATTTACATGAATATTGTTGTGCACTTCCCAAAAGAAGGGAGGGAAAAAGGCATAAATAGAAACAAAAATTACCTGAAATAATCAGAATCACAGAAAAAACATATGACTTCAATTCAGAGGTTTATCTGTTGAGATCTCTGCTTCCCCTACTGCTACCTGGTGATATCTTTCCAAGGCATTTGCAAGACTGTTCCAAACCTGAAGTCTGTTTTACCATTGCTGTTTCTTTGGTCAAGTAATTATAAAGCATTCAAATAAAAGTCAATCTTACTTAACAAAGGGGCGGGGTGGGGGGAAGAAGAAGGAAAAAAGGTATTAGCCTTGCAATTTTATTTCACAAAAGAAAAAGAGGAAAAAAAACCAATGTAATTTTGCTTTGCTAGGCACAGAATAAAGAAATGTAGAAGTTTTCCTGCCTCAGTGCCTCAGAAAGTCTCGGGCTTTGCTTCTCTGGGTCATGTTTCTAGGTACTTTCCTGACACTGCCTTCAACTCAACGTGCACACGGATGCTGTGTATACACACACAGGCTCCTCTGAACAAGCTGCCCTGGTTCCATTAAGTTTACCATCAAGTTTAACCCCAGGTTACCGTGAGACCTCTACTGTGGGTAATAACAGTCACAGTTCTTATCTGTCCCCAACAGATGTTGATGTCTATCAACATCTACTTGCTCTTCTTGTTGAGCCTAAAGTAAGCTTTAGAGTGAGTCTTGGCATTATTTTTCTATTAAAATCTCCTGTAAGTTAAACTCTCACACCTCCCAGAAAAGAAGAAAAGTTCAAATTAATTCATTTTATAATTGCTTCACTTCCTAATCTTTAGGCTGCATAAACTAATCCGTGGCCAGGCTCATCTCTCAGATCCCCTGAACCTTTATAAACCAAACTACATTACCAGATCAGTTGATAAGCCAATATTTGGTTCTGTAACCACCGCTCCTTTTGCCTATACTAAGTGCCAGCACTCAGAAGGAACAAGATGGGCAGTTCCTGGACTACTACTACTACTACTTTTAAAGAGTATTTTGATTTTATGAAAAATGTTACAGTGAATTCTTTATTTCAATGATCATATACTATTTATTTTCACAGGCATTCTAATACATGCAGTGCCTGCAATCAGTGTTGTCCGACGTCAAATGAAGGGTATGAACCAGAGGAAAATATTGCCCCCCCAACACCTGCCTCTTTCATTCCAAATCTGAGTACTAGCATCCAGAGCTGGGATGGTGTCCCTGCATCTCTCCTCAAGCTCTGCACAGTGCTGAGAAGGTCATCCAAACCACAGTTTTCAAAAAGTGGCCACAAGTTATGCTTCTTTCATTTTCTAGGTATCTAATACGAAACAGCTGTGGATGAATTTGCAGGCGTAGTGAATACTCACAACTCCAGCTGGAAGTGGTTCCCACTGCATAAAACTTCATAAAAAGGTCTCTTCATTAAAGAGTGCTCTGAAACATGATTTTCTAGGTGGCTTTCTAAAAGCATTGGACATCTCTGACAATGGGATTTTAGCACAAACCATTTCTACAGGAATGCAGTGAAGAGAAGTTCACTAACATTTGTGAATCACAGCAAGTCTGCAGAGATTCTGACAGTGGAAGAGAGAGTCATCATAGTATAGAAAGGATCCACAACTCTGACTTAGTCTGCAAGAAATCAAAAGGTTTTGCATAAAACCAATGCCAAAACTAAACCACTTCTTCCCCTACATGTATATATAGTGTTACACACACAAGCACACAAACAAGGAGAGTTGAAGAAAGCAAAAGAAATAAACAAACATTCCAGGCTAAACTATCTGTAGGCATTTATAAATGAAAACAGTTGTGGCAACACTGCAAGACAGACCTGTTTCTAAAGAGTTAGCTGTTTCTCCAGTTTAAAAAGCTTGTGAAGCTCTGCCTTCCATACAGCATGTGGAAAGAGAGGCATCTCCCAGAGATTCCAGTATGTCAGGTTATTTAATGCCAGCATCCAGACCATGTAAAGAGTAACCACTTTCACATTTCTCAGTCTGAGTACATATCTATTCTGCTCAGGTAGGGCTGGGGTCTCAGATCTATGCACAGTTTCCACTGAAAGGAAGCCCAGCTGTGCATCACAGAGGCAGTCATATTTATTTCATAAATGACCAATATTATTTAAGGGATCAAGAGTTACATGTAGACACAAACTAAGCCAAGCTAACCAGAAAGATATAGCAAAGAAAAGCTGGCATCATAAAACCCACCTGTGCTAGCAAGGCCATGGGAGGCTTGGGTTAAATTTGTTTTGATGCTTGAAGGAATCTGACCTGGTATCTCCCATTTGGAGGTGAATATACTGATCATAAAAGGTCGGCTATTTTAAGGCACAAGGGTGAGGCATCCCATTATTTTTGTTCAAACTGTTCCACTTTGCATGGAATGAATATTCATCAGGTTTCTGAGAGAATGAAAGTGCAGAAATGTTTCTATAACTGGGGCTGTTAGGATGCTTAGTGGGGAAGGTGGGTGAGAGGAACATATTCTTTTGAAATGTGCAAGCATACCTGGCTAAGCAGCAGCACGGACACGGTATTAGTAAGTGTTTGGGACTGAAGTGTTCACACTGGAGATAAGATAGAATTTGAATGTTCAAATCTGATTGTGGCAGCAGCCCTCAGACACACTACTGAAAAGGCTGCCTGGAAATTAATAGTTGTCTATTTAGTGCTGGATAATGTGAGGAAAATATAGTGTGAAACCACTTGCAGAATGATGAAATGGCCTCTCCTAGAGCTGCAAGAATAAAATTTCTCCCTCTAAACTAGCCTTATATAGAGACCTAGGAGTACAAATTATCCTGGTAGAGAAGTAATTAAGTAGAATGACTGCAAAGACCTGATAATAGAATGTCCTATATTTGGCAAAAAGTCATTCATCTAGATATTCTAAAAAGCAGATTAAATAACTGCTCACATGAACTCTTCTACGAAGGTATTTTCCCCTTTAGACTGTTGCTTTAATGACTGTGTAATTATTGGAATTAACTGGGTCTGAAGGAACACTAGTATTTTTAACATTGGTTTTCACAGGTAGTGACAGTACCTTTTCTCTTATGATAAGTTTGCATTTTCACTCTCAGATGCCTTACTATTGGATCGAACTTCTCAACTATGGAGTTGGTGATAAATTCATCTGTGGTAAAAAAGGTGCTCAGATAAGTCTGTTTATACTGAGTTCTGCTGACTTTCCTCAGGAACGAATCTATCCCACAAAGCTTATTGTGGAATTATTTAGAGAGATGTTGATGAAGTTAGACTGTATGGGTAAAGAAATTCCTGTATATTGCCCTGAAACGACTTTGCTATAGAGAAATGCATTTAGGGATGGCTTCTTTTAGGGAAAAAATCTACAGAAATTAACAAAAGGGAGCAACACCGTTTTAAGATTCAGCAACAAAAATGCTTTATGTGATTACATATTAGGCCATTTGGAATTATACTTTAAAAAATAAAGAAAACATTATATTCCTAGATTGTTTTAGTTCTAGTGAGGAAAAACACAGCATCTGCAAGAATGAGTGCCCAGTTCACAATGACTGCGGTAAGTGACTGCTCCACTAAGGAGAAGGATGTGCCTGCTCTGGGTGCAGCCCCTCCAATGAGAAAGAGAGCAAGGTTTTAACTAAGAAACACCCCGGGGTGCCTGTGCCTTTTCAGTTTAGTCAAAGTTCATTTCAGATCTTCCAGCTGACAAAAAGCAGCAGGTTTGCTTCCGTTTGGATGTATGTAGCTGGTTTGGCACTGCAACTGCATTTTCTGTGGGAGAGCAGTAGCAGCCTTTGCCTTCACATGAGCTTTGCTGTGTAATTAAGTTTTACTAATAAAGACTGAATGTACCAGATTAATAACCCTGTCTTTACATTGCATACTGGCAAATTAGAGTTGGATTTCTGTCTCTAAGAATTGTTGCTAGATTCAGAACACTGATTTGATACCTTTAATTTAATTACCTACAAAAATTTTATGCCGTTCAAATTCCACAAAGTGCACTTTCTAGCCAGTGGAGACACACTGATTTACACTAGGGGGTCTTTGTAGAAAAAATTTAGGTTATATTTTTTCAGGACATTTGAGAAAAAATATCTGGGGCTTTTGTTCCTGCTTATAGATCCCTATTCTATCTACAGACTGTGGTAAGTGTAAACCTTTACCCTCCAAGGTGTGTTCTTTGTAGGACCCAGAATTTACATTTGCCTGTTAACTCACTTTGAGACTCATTGTCCTAAAACCA
The DNA here is from genome assembly GCA_013397975.1 of Machaerirhynchus nigripectus. Taxonomy (NCBI): domain Eukaryota; kingdom Metazoa; phylum Chordata; class Aves; order Passeriformes; family Dicruridae; genus Machaerirhynchus; species Machaerirhynchus nigripectus. Next base: position 999,003 of record VZRQ01004249.1, read on the forward strand.
CAGAGATGAAGGTCTGGGAAGGACAACAGGAGGCTGTCCTGTCCCTCCCCTGCACTGTCCCCAACAGGTGCTGGTATGAACTGTCCTTAAATACATCCAATAAAACACATTCACACATATACTTAAATACTTCAACAGTCAACAGTCAAAATACTCCTTCTAAAAGACTGCACTAATAATGCTATTTAGAAGTTACAATATTTAGTTGCAATAGTTTCTTTTTGTCTTTCCTTTCTGGCCTTAAGTAACAAGTGACCACTACTCTAATAATCTTTTTTACATACTAGGAGACTTAAACGTCCAGTTTTAATGTTCTCTTTTGTTGCCTAAAGGGATGGGATTACCTTTCTTTATGGATTATGTTTGCTAAATCCTTTAGCATTCCTTGCACCATACTATGGATTTTTTCCAAGTCACCTTTTCTAAATGTGATGTCTAAAAGGGGACACCTGGTCTGAGATCCAGTTGGCTCCCAAGCAGAGCAAAACAATTACTTCCCAAGGGTTGCATGCAATATTCCTAGGAATGCATCTTTGACCAAGACTTTTTCTTGGAAAAAATACTGTGTTGTTACTCATAGTCAATTTGTGATTCACCACGACCCTCAGATCCTTCTCTGTGTAAAGTCACTTCTGTTACATGTCTATTTTCATGTCTTTGTTGAATTTCATCTCCTTTTAATTTCAGATGATGTCTGATTTTTTAGACTCATTTCATTTCCAGTTTTGATCCTGTCATCAAGGTAAGAGCAACTTCTCCGTTCATATTGTCTGTAGATTTTCTAAACATATTAATTCAACTTCATCATTCAATCATTAATAAAACTACATAGAAGAAATGGGACTCCACATGAGGGTTCACATTCTTAATGTGAATGACTGAAAATTATTCTTGGCAGTCACTCCATAACCATGAAGAGGGGGTTCAGCACTCACTCTGCTTGGGTATGTGTATGGGTAAACCACCACAGTGGCTGTGGTAGTGCCTAGCATTTTAGTCTACGACACATTTTCCCAACATCCACCTTTCCGGAAAAGTTATGCACTGGGAGGAAGTAACGAAGATGGATCCAGACCCTTCTCAGTCATCTCCAGACGGGTTGAGAGGCAAAGATCACAAGCCAAAATGTAGGAAATTACATTTAAACACACAAGATTTTTTTTTCCTGAGTGTGGCCGGACACTTTAACAAATTTCCCAGAAATTTTCTGGTGTCTTCAGCTTGATGACACTCCAAACCTGAATGGACATAGACCTAAGCAACTTGCTGTAGCTGACCCTGCTTTGAGCTGGGGGCATGGATTACAGACCTCCTGAGGTCTCTTCCAGCCTCAAACATTCTCCAATTCTATGAATTTATAAGACAGTGCTATTTATTTTACATGTCCTTGAATTCAGAGAATGTTTTACAAGCAGTTTTAACTTTTCATAACAATAATGTTAAATAACCTGAAGTCATGGTCTGATCTGCAGGTGAAGGTCAGTCTGGGAGCTAGAGTAGACATTTGCTAGTCTCTGCAATACCGTGAATGACATGTAACATTTCAAACAGTATTTGAAACTCTGAAATTGACTCCTTTGGATACTGAGAGCACATGTTTTAACCCTAGATCAAAATTCTCCCAGCTTGAGCACTGATATTAGACAGTTTCCCTGTCACAGTCTCCCTCTTCCCACCACTTCACCTTTAAAAAGCAGCCTGTTATTTTTAAGGAAGTTGAAGCCCAGAGCTGACATTATTAGTAAAGATCTGCATCCAAATTCATGACTCATATGACCCAGGGTAGGCCTCTGCAGTCGAACGGGAGCATTGGCAAGCATCACTTGTGACCTGGACTCCATCCCCTGTGTTCCCAGAACCTCACAGTCACTTCATTAATGCCCACATGGATGAGTAACATGAATAGCATGAGTCACAGTCAGGGACTGGATATGCCTCAACAGTCTTTCCACTGTGCCTAAGGTTTTTGAATTAGTCAAGAAGCCCATGTCCCAGCAGGATGGTCAGACGGGCAGATGGATGTCTCTGGCCCCAAGACAGAGAGTCTCTAATCACAGTCATCCACTAAGAAGTTTGCCACTGGAGCAGCACAGCAAGTAATAGGATTGTACCTTACTGAAGAGCTGAGGCAAAATATATTTGTCTTGAAGCAGGAAATTTTCAGCATTTATCTCTCCTTAAAGAGTTTACCTTTCTTTTCTGATGCAATGGGGAATCTCTGGCATCTGAATTCACTAGGCATGGGACCTGACTCTTAAATGAACTGACAGCTTTTTCAAATTACTGACTTGGAAACTGATGGGATGGACAAAACACTAAAATACTTTCAGCTAGTCTCGTAACCAGATTTTGATACTTGGCAGGAATTTTAAAAGTATAAACGCTCCTTTTTGTTTTTCAGCACTTTTCTACTTTCATGACAGTTTCTGGTTGTAAAATACTGTAAAACACACTTAAATATAATGGAGGGTTTTAAACTATCTGTTCAGACAGGGTAATAAAATATAGTACAAGCACATGTCCTGAACAGTAATGAAATCGCAGAGTGTGAGAAAAAACCCCAAACATTTGACACAACTCTCTCTATACATATTTCTTTTTTTAATGTTGTTGAAATCCACACCATGTCAGGTGTGATATAATTCTGTAATACTGACTCTTCTTTTTCTCCTGTATGTTATGAACACCATTGTTTTTTCAATTACTGGTAAACCTGCTGATAATTTCTTTAAAAGTCTAAAGGGGACTATTCTGTTAAATCTTCCCTTGGAATTTAGGTGTCCATAAACATGTCTCTTCTACTGACAGAACGTCATATTTCCTTGTTCCTAATGGGTTAGTACTCCCCAGGATATAATTATACATAAAGGCATGAGCACTTTTATCCTGCAAGTGTGAAGCAGACAGAAAAGGCCTCATTTGCAAGTCTTGCCAGAGCAAGAGGTATGAGGTGGACACTGGGTAGTTGAGTATTCATTGTTTCTGCAGAAACATAAGAACTTGGGGCAACTTACCACTGGAAACTGAGGTGCCAAGGGGTTGTAGACATAAACTAGCTCAAGAGGGGTTTGTGAAACTCTTAATGATATGTGATTTAGGCACCCTGAAAGGCAATAAGGTAGTAAGTCCACCAGAAAATCTGGCCTCTTGGCCTGGGTATTTTATCATCTTAGCCAGTCTTGAGCTAGATGGGGAAATGGTGAAGCATTACAGCCTGACTGCTGAGGGGAAGTAGTAACCACACAGTATTCAGCCCTGCCACTGTTTCTGCCTTCTAAGAATTAATTTTGATCCTATGATCTCACACTTCTAAAACTCCTATGTTCCCTACCAAAGGTTGCTGAAATGTCAGTTTTACAAGAATTGGCCATCTAGAGCTTTTTTTATTAGCAGCATGACCCTCTAGTGAAGCTAATTCACATGATTTTTACCTGAGGGCATACAGATTCACATTATTAATTAATACCATCCACATAGCTAGTTTAGGAGCTTGAAAATTCAAACCCACAAGAGAAACACACAAGCATGTGTGTTTTTCCTCTTTTACCTGACAAAGCTCACAGTAATTGTGAAGATAGAAGGGTGTGTGTGGACTTGCAAAAAAGATTAAATAAAACTCTAAGAGTAATTCCTGGGAATATTTTTTTGTTAGGATGTTTCTGTCTTACTGCAATAAGCTCTACAGATAACTCCTTCCCAGTTTTAAAAAAAGCAAGCAATCTTGCACATTTCTAACTGCAAGTCAAGATTTCCATGAGGCATGTCTTTTTGAGTGCTCATACACCATTGGTTTCTTGTAAGGTACACTGGGCCAAAGCAATTGCGCATTTCTAAGACAAATCTACGGCTATAGCATTTAAAGCACAGCCCTATTACCTCTTATTTCAGAAATCAAGAGCTTTTAAGAGCTCCCCAAGGTTAAATACAGCATCCTGTGTGCAAGCCAAGGTGCTGTGGTGACATTGCTTTGTACTTGCATTATTTACTTGTTAATATAGGCCTTTGGCCCTCTGTTTTCTAATTGCTGATGGATGAACTATCAAACTGTCTTACATTAGCTGTACAAAGGTGATGTGAATCATATTTCAAAACACCAAACTAAATGTGGTGCAACTAAACCTGAGAAAAATGCATTATCTGAAATAAAACTCTCTTAAGAGAGATTTTAGATTTAAGCATCACCTTTTAACTTGAAGCAATATTGTTTCAATTAAGACTCAAAATATGTTCCAGGAGGTAAAGATGGAAGCAGAAGTTACAGTCAGAAAAGCAAGACATTAAATGTCACGGAAGTATGTTGTTGTCATCCAAAAACAACAGCATGAGAAACTGAGTATTTCTAAAGTTCTGGTATCAGTCCTCTGTGTTGTCTTGGTCTACACTCATTGGGAGTTGAACCTCACTACCTACTACCTGGAAATAAAAATAATATGTTCCATCAGATACATAAAATAATAGTATTTTTCATTTGCACATTGTTTGTTTATGTCTGTATTTACAATTTGAACAGTATGATGCTGTTGCAGAAAGCTTTCCAAGAAAGCAAGGTATTTCCTGTCTATGGCTCTAAAAATGATGTTGTGAGAGACAGCAACCTTCTTTAGGCATTAAATAAGTACACAACTTCTGGATAGGGATCTTAACAGAGATCACAGCTCTCTTCACAGAGGTGGTTTGGGTTTTTTTTCATCTTTACTAGAAACAATCAAAGATATGTGAAAAGTTAGTATCTTCAAAAACCATTAGGCTTTTTGCTTTAGAATTTGTTTATAGGCAGATGGAGCAATTAAGTAGTTCTGGTGCACTGTTAAGAAGCAAAATATAACCAGAGTAGACACTGCTCTGAAGGACCCTTCTCTAAAAGGATCTAAAAAAGATGAAGAAAGATGAAGAAAAAAAGGCTCTGATTGCATTTTTACAAGCTCCAGAACATGCTTCAAGTGAAGGTTTCTCTACTTCTTCTTTTCAGTATTTGGGCTTCTCCCTTAAGATTCTGTGTCATTTAGCATCTTTTGCTACCCTGTGACTTCTGCCTAAATGCACCCCAAAAGTGAAAATCTGAGATGCATATTTCATCCCCTATCATTTAACAAAAATTATCCTAAGACAACACTTTTTTTTCCTTTTTTCTGACATTCAGCACGTTGCAGTGTCACCATCAGCATGCAAAACCATTTGGTGTATGTTTCACCTGATTTGGTGTATCCAGGCATGTTTTTCATTTGTAACAACAAGCATAATGTTCTAAATACTTTTCAAAAAGTTTATAATTACCTTTCTTCTGAGGAAGCCAGAATTTAGGCCCAGAACAGTAAGTGCTAATCCCTGGAAGAGGAACAAAATGAGATCATTTATACAAAAAACCCTTGACTGTTCTGCCAAGCTCACTGAGGTGAAAAGTGGCCTTAAATGTGGATGAGACCAATATATTTTTGTACTCAGAATGCTGTTCATTACCTTTGCTGGGAATACTAAGATGAAGGTAACTTTTTCGTAATTTCAAAGTTTCTGTAGTTAATGGTTATAAGAGAATAACTTAATACTGTCCACTCTGTTATGCTGTTGAGGAAGTCTCTAATGCATTGAAATATTTTGGGTTTTTTTAATGCATGTACTAAGTAGGGAGTGGATAGACTGAGACAGATGATTCACAATAGATCAAGAGGCACATTTTTAGGAACTCAATCTTTCAAATATTGCAGATTTCAGCTTTCACAAGAACATCTAGTTTCATCCTTTAATGTATGTTCCTATGGAGACCTGAGGAGTTTGCAGTTCAAAGACCAGCAAAACATTTTCTGTGAAATATGTGAGTACAGAGATCCTAAAGAGGAATAAAGATTTCTTATTTGAAAAAGGAAAAGTAATTATGATAGTTACAACTTTCAGCTGTTGTCTTGAGTTTCTGATGCTTGTATGTCACATGCTTCAATCTAACACCCAGACTTCTGAAAGCTTCATAACCTTGGTTGCATGTACCTTGTAGCTGCAAATTGAAAGGGATACTTAAAAAATTCAGGCTATTTAACAAAGAAAAGTGTCAGGCAATGAATGGGCTATTTGCCAGGCAAGGAATGAGCATGTGTATGCACATGGAGGGTATCACTGTACCAGTTAAGGACAAGGTTTGGAAATTAGCCATCCCAAACTGATCATCAAGTCCTCTAGTCTCTAGAGAGTCATAATAATGAGATGCTGCTCTAATCCCATGTTGATACATGCCTGCAGTAAATATAAGTAAATATAAAGAGGTGCCCTGCACAGAATGGCTTCAAGACAAATTCTACAGAATGCCAGGGTAGGAAGAGCATTTTGCCTCTCACTACAGTAAAGATTTGCTAGCAGATTAGACAAGCCGTGATAAACAAGCTATGTTTACCATAAGAGAGGATATGATTGTAAAAGGGGCGTTAACATTTCCATACAAGGAAAAGCAGTCTATGACGATCAACCTCCATCTTGAAAAAGTTTAGAATCAGAAGTCACAAAGGAGGTAGAAATCTTAGTGGAAAACCCAGTCCCAGTACCTTCCTGCTCCCTTGTAGGCATCATCAAAAAGATTAAAAAGAAATGCACTCACTCTTCTGCAGTCCATCACTAATATACCATCTCCCAGGAATGCAACATATTTGCAGATACTGTGCAAATTCTACATCATATGGATCATATGGACTAGGCAACTGTTAGTGACTATGGCTTGTGAGCTAGATGACTTCCAGACACAAGGTTAGGATCAATTGATGGTTTTCTTTAACATTTGTATCTAGGCTGTTATTAAGTATTTACAATGGTAAACAGTATTTATTTGGGCATTTTTTAATTGAGTACTTTTGTTTGCTTGAAATTTAATCTCTCTTATACTACAAACTCAGAATATCTAGGTAAAATTAAAATATATCAATCTTATAAGAATATGTGACTCATTAGTATCAGTGTCCTAGGCAATACTCAGAGAAATGCAAACACATGCCTCCAGAATATTAGAAAAGTACCAAGGCATTCCTCAGTTGAAGCATTTCGGGAAGTGGATATGAAAAAGTGCATTCTCAAGACCAACATTATCCATATATAACTTTTATTTTGTACAGTGTTTCCTGGGGAGAGAACTGGAACCTATTGGGTTAGACTCACAGATTCATAGAAACACTTACTTGGAAAAGACCTTTAAGATCTTTAAGAATCCAACCATTAATGTAACACTTCCAAGTCCCACTAAACCATGTCCCTAATTACCACATGTATGTTAGACAAGGACATAGACCTGTCAAGGTGAGTCCTGAGAAAGGCCACCAAGATGATTAGAGGGATAGAGCAGCTCTCCTATGAGGTGAGGCTGAGAGACTTGGGATTGTTCAGCCTGGAGAAGAGAAGGCTCTGGGGAGACCTTATTGTAGCCTTCTGCTACTTGAAGTGGGCCTACAACAAAGATGGGAACAAACTTTTTAGGTTTTAAACTAAAAGAGGGTTGATTGCAATTAGATATAAAGAAGACTTTTTCGCAATGAGTAAAACACTGGCATGCATTGCCCAGAGAGGTGGTAGATGCCCCTACCTGGAAACATTCAAAGTCAAACTGCATGGGGCTCTGGGCAACCTGATCTCATTGAAGATGTCCTGCTCATACCAGGGGGTTTGGACTAGATGACCTTTAAATATCCCTTCCAAATCAAACTATTCAATGGTTTTAAATACCCCCAGGAATAGTGACTCAACCACTTCCCTGGGCAGCCTGTTCCAGTGCTGGCTGTGAAAAATTTTTTCCCAGTATCTAATCTAAACCTCCTCTAGAGGCCATTTCCTCTTATTCTATCAATTGTTTCTTGGGTAAAGAGACCAGCTCCCACCTCAGTACAACCTCCTTTCAGGTAGTTTAGGAGAATGCCTAAAGGTAATCACTTTCAAGGCTTGTAGGGAGACTGGTGGGTTGAGCTGTAAGTCTGTTGTAGGGATTCTCAACCTCTTGCAATTTGATGGGGAGCGTGGAGTGACATTAGAGACTTGCTGCTCCTAACTTTAGGCTCCAGCTCTGATTTTTACTTTGGCAGAACTGATCTCTCTATTGACTATACAAATATTAGGGAGAAAATATCTTATCTCAATGGACTTAATTATCATCAACTGGTACCAGTCAAGACAGATGTAAATAAACATGGTGGTGTGTCATTCCAACAGAAGATTATCATATTTAGAAGCCCTGCAGAATTGTCACTGTTTTTCAACATGAAGTCATTAAGGTTGTCTCTCTCCTTTTTACTCCATCTGCCTGGAGTAGAGGGCAATAGAACGATGCAGGACAGCTCAAGCTGTCACTGCAAGTACCCATCCAACAGATAAAAACAGGATACCAGTCTCCAGAGTTGTCAGCTTGGTAACTTTCAAAAGCATTTCAACCTCTGACAAAAATAAAACAGCTTTTTTCAGATTAATGCCTGAAATCTTGCACTGTGGTGAACAGGTAGTACTAAAATAAGACTCCCTGCTGCCTTCCAATGTAAAAATAACTCAGTATGTCTGAGTAAGCTATAGAAGACAAAGCACCCTAACAGTTTTGTTGGCATTAGTTAGGCAATTACTGGATGTTAGATAACTATGTGTTTTTAACAGTGCACTTAGAGGAAAAGTCATGGGATGGATGTGTACCTGTTCTACATTTTATCTCCCAAAACAACTATTTTTAAAAATTACATGGACTTAATTGATATCCATGTAAGTTCCTTCTCAGTCTCATGAACTTGACGGATGCATCTTAAAACAAATGAAAATGCCATTTAAAAGCTACCGTTAAATAATCACCATTATACTGCAGTAAAATATTATAGTGGAGACTTTATTACCATGGACTTTTAAAGATTTTTCCATGCTTTCTATATTCTTTCTTGCAAGACCTTAAGTAACAGGGGACCCTTCTACCCTGGTTATGTTAGGAAAAGCTCCCGAGACCCACTACTGACTCAAAGGCAACATGACACGTATTTGAAGAATACTGTCAGGACAGCAGCACTTTGAAGTCATTCTCATGTACGGCAATAGTCCTTGATCAAAATACTTCTTCTCTAGATAAAACAGACACAGCAAAAGAAAATAAGAGTATTTACACAGAGATTTTCTAAGGTCAACAAGGAAGACTGGTAAAGACCTTGGAAAAAGACTTCATTAGTCATTACACTATCCTTCCTCTCTGACTATGACTTTCTGCTAATAAATTCCTGCTCTAAATTGAATTATGAGTTAATTAGCTTTCAGAAGGCTGACTGAAAAGACTCAGAAGCTGCAGCCCACCAATTTCAAATACAGCTCTGATACATAACATATTAATGATAATACAAAAAGGAAGAGAGAAAGATAAAAAAAAAAAAAAATCAAGATTCTTTTAAATTTTTTTTTTTTAAAAAGACTAGCAATTTACAAATGAAGACATGTAACTAGCTTCCAAGGCAACAGGAACCAAGAGAGACCAGTCATGGTTTTTGTTTGCTGTTTGACAACAGAGCTAATAGAGAGGCATGAAATACTTTATCCAAACCCGTAGCAGGATTGTCATGATTGATAATTAACTTTTTTATACTATGAAAGGAATTGCAAGAATATCATTAGCATAAAAAATGTTTGATGCAAACCACTGCTCAACTCAAGCAAGTGTTACAAAAAGATAATGTACACTTTACTTTGTTGCTGATATAAATGGTGAAGTCAAGGATCAATTTTAATTTAATTTTGGCAGGAGCACCTCGGTCATGAAGTGCAAAGAGCTCCTTACTGACTCAGAGAGAGATCAGGCAAAAGGAGAGTTAAGAGCTGGAAGCAGATCTCCCAGGTATTGCCTAGGAGTAAGAGCTTTCAGTGGACAAGTCCCCAAGTTCAAGGGACTGACAACTTGCATGAAGACAAACTTCTGCTAGAACCTGACTTGCGTCTTTAGGATGTATGCAAATGTCTAAGAATCCACACTCGTTTTTCCAATTCAGAGCAGAGCATTATATTGAATCAGCAGGGGGGCTTATGCTTTTAACAGCTTGATGAAAATACTTCTACTGAAGCAGTCTTTTTGCAGAAAATTAGGGCTTTGGTTAATTTTCCAAGGTTTGTTTTTCATGCTCCATTAATTTTTCTATGAAATATGAAAACCTGAAAGACAAAACATTTTCTCTGAACTCAAAATTTTATGTTTGGAAATAAAACCAGGTGTCTTGTGAGTTTCATTATCCTCTGTCTTTTCTTGGAATGCTGTCCTGAGAACACTTCCCCTGGTGCACTGTTGTCAGGAACTGCAGTGATCAGCATTATTTACCGGCAGGTAGATCACCAGATACAGGATAAATGGAGAAACTGGACCAAAAAGAGAATTAATTATTACCTGAAAAATTAAATAATAAAAAAGTCACTGAAAAACTGTCACAGAATATTTGTGTGCATAGGTCTATGTATACTTCTTTTGAAAATGTGATTAGCTGTACTGTACTCAACTGACTACAAAGATCATCATTAGATAACACTATCCTATGTAGCCACCTACTGTACTGGGCACACAGCTATTCAAATATGCGTGATTAATAGTGATGATGCAAACTTTTATAGAGAATACTTCAAATCACAGAAACTAAAGAAATACTTTTCCCCAAATAACTTGGGAAATTTCATCCACTGCAGAGTCAAGCCAGATAATTGTGCCATACCCCACCTATTACAGATCTAGCTCCTTATAAAAATATTAGCTGTGCAGCTATCAATCAAATAAATTACTCAGTCCTACAGAAGCCTTCCAAAACCAATGGGCTCCTCTGGGGTTTGTGATAGCTTCTAAGAGCTGTCTGGTCCCCAATGCCACTAATACCCCACGGGGCACTTCAATCACCACTTGCAGGATTCCATCAGCAAATGAGGATCTCTCAGGATTTCATAAAGAAGAGTCTCTTGAATGGGATCCTGTTCCCCCTCTTGATGGCTCCACTGTTACCAACAGTCAGATTAGCTGATGGACCAACAGCAAGAGAAAAGACAGGACAAATAACATCTGCACAGCCCACTTTCTCCTAAAAGAAAGTGTCTTACATTTCACCCCCACTTCAACAGCCCATCATTTCGTTTTCCCAAGTCCCAGGGATGTAGCTTCCATAGGAAAGGGGCCTTGCAACCTCTCTAGGGGGTGTTGTTGCTGTGTCTGTGCTGTGCAGGAACTGGCTGGCCCTCAAGGCTCACTTCTGGAGCTCCTCTGAGACCTGAGTTGTGCAGAGGAAGGGCAGCCCTATCAGCTGGATTTGTGGCCAACAGGATCTTCCCCAGAGGACCTATCAGACACAAAAGTCTACTTCTTTTGGACCTGACACACCAGGCTCAGGATTTAAAGGGTGTTGGTGTATGGACAGGCAGGAGTTACAGGCCCGCTCTGTCATGCAAGAAGAGCTCAAAGTTTTATGGTGTTCCACTAGGAGGAAGCCTCCAAAAGCTTTGTTGAAAGTGTTATTTTTTCCAAGGCTTAATGCACAGTTTTTGCTGGAGAAAACCCCTTTACTATATCAACATGCTGTATGCCTCGAGAAGTCTCTTTAGGGACTTGTAAAGCAAAGAATACTGTTTAAGTGTAACAAGAAAGTGCTATCACAGCTATGTGCACTTGTGGGACAAAATTAGAGGGAAAAGGCTCCAGGTTGAGGGCACAGTAACTTGGTAATTGAAATGTTATCCACAACATCCTTTAAATAATGAGCTAAATGCTAAAGCCTTTATTATAAACACTGCTTATTATTTCCTTTGAAGCCTTATGCACGTAGTGTTTAGAATAAAATATTAGCTGGTAATTTGGGATTTTTCTGACTGCATACAATTTTCTTTTTAAAATATAAGGTGAAAAGGAAATAACAGTTTCATGAGAACAAACTGAAATAAAAGAACTTCTGTGGGAAACTGAAAGAGCAGCAGGATTAAAAGCAAAAATTACACGCATCCCACAGACTCCTTTCTTGCCTCTGAGGCCTCTCACTCAAGCACTGACCAGGACCACTGTGGCTTTGTTTATGGCATCTAACAAGCTCTAAGCCTCTGGCTGTAGGACTGCATTAGGTACTTTTTAAAGTGCTTTTTGAAGCTCTAGGGAACAATAAAACAGTATTAGGAATCAAATTCAGCTTCTTCATGTTTGTCAGCACTCCATCTATATTGTTAATGTAGAGGTAAATGTATTTGTAGGCACGGATAGATGTGTGTGTATATATATGTTGTATGTATGTTGAATTACCTTATTTAACTACAACAGAATTGCTAAGACCTGCCATTTATTTACACTGGACAACTCCAGGCAATTTCACATGGATATGTGATGTGGTGCTTGTATATTCTTGTTTTATAAAACTGATCAACTATATATATATGTAACTTTTAAAAAATTACATTTAACAGTTATTCATAGCATGTTAGCTGAAATGAAATAGCTTCTTTTCCATATTTAAGGGCTTTGGGGGAGTTTTTAATAATTTGAGGAAGCAAATAGATTTTTAAGGTTTATTTTGGCATCACTGGAGTGAATGACTTCTTATGAACCTCAAAATCTGGAGGACTGAAGTCCCAAAATTCAGATAGCTTACAGCTGTCATCTTGGGGTATTTCTTTAAAGCCACTGCTGATGAAGAAAACAGATGGACAACAGTATTTTAAATTTATGAAAAATATAAATTGACTTATGTTGCTGCTGAGGAAGTAAATAGCTATAAAAATGCCTAACTATTCTAATTTCCTCTAGCACGGTAGGCAAAATAAAGCTGCTACACAAATGCTGAAAACTTCACACAAAAGTTTGAAATTGAAGCTTAAATAAATCAAGTAGCTTGATTTATTTTGTTTTTTTTAAAAATACCCCCATTTTTTTCAACTTCTTCTCCAGTATTTCAATGTCCTTCATCCCTGATAAGAACATACCAGAACCATTTTATTTCCTGGGCAGGGGCTATGGTGTTTCTGCCTTTGATCTTCTGCAAGTAACTCTCTGTCTTGCTTACAGTATGCATAGAGACAATGCTGAGATTCAAAACCTCCAGTAGAGTGGAGAAGACAGAGGTCTTCCCAGGCTCACAGGGAGAGGCGTGGCCAGACACTGTTAAAGAACTTCTGGTCAGGCTGAGCTGAAGCTGATTTACAGCAGAGGAAAGGGATGCAGCATTGATCTAATTTATTTCTTATGTCACTTCTGCAATATGTTACATGCTTATTATCTTTTTGGTTCTACTTGCACTGTTCTGCAGGTAAAAACAAAACAGGCTGGGGGGAAAATCAAGAGAAAGAGAAGTTGTTCTTAGGCACAAAAGACACTAGAAATGGAGGGTGAAATCCTATAGCCATCTAGGAGTTCAATCTCTTTCTTAAGCCTTGTCACATGTTTCTACCTGGTTTTATACTGGAGTAGCACGATCAAGAAGAGGTCTGGAGAGCTGGTCTAACTGAAGCCCAACCCAGCACAAGAGCAGATGATTTCTTTATAACTAAATCAAGTCTTCAATTTACCAGTTAAGCCGTAGGGTTGGTTTAAGAGAGGGAAGAGTTTTCCTGAAAATCTGGACTTTGAACAGCTTCATCTGCAAAGCTGCTGACTTCAAAATCTAGCAGGTCTGTGAAAACTAAAGTTGCAGGTGTTTACTAGTCTAAGGTATTTTCACTTTTATAGATTGAACTTAAGATAATTAAAGATAACCTAAGCAGTCCTAGTACTACTTATGCTAGGAGACAGGAAGCTATCGTGCAGTTATCTACAGACTCTGAATAACAAATATTCTTGAACAAACAAATGTAGACACAATTTTATATTAACAAAGAGAGAAAAGGAAGGAATGGAAGTGCTATGCCTAACGTATGAGAAGCAAAAAATGAGATCTACAAAAGGCTGTGGTTATGCATAGCTGACCTTAAGAGGCACCCTGTTGATGGATGTGTCCTCTCTGCAATGAGCTGAATTTCACTGAAAGCACTTAACATGCTTCCTTTTACCTGAACTGGTACTGTAGGACTACCTCAATTCCAGTAGGACCCTGGCAAAGTCACTCCGGTCAGATGGAGCTCAAAGCTCCATGAGTTCTGTGACTCTGAAGGTGAGAGCCTACGCAAAATGGAATAATGGTCTTGCTTGGTCTTTGCTTGAAAGGACAGCAGACTTTATTACTTACCAACCTAGCCTTTGGCTTGGTATAAAGCTGAGAAGACACCAGCAGTCAGTCTCTCATGTCCTGGCTTGAGAGGTGGAGACAGATCTAACCTTTGGCAAAGTGAAACCTTTAGGGACCTTTGTTTCAGTTTTGAGGGCTGTGTTTCTATGAGCAGAGGTAGCCATTATACAGCACAGAAATACAGAACAAGTGATTACTGTGTGCTAATCTGTGGAGAGAGGGTGGGAAGTGTTCATCTGCATATGATGTAAGAGTTCATTAAACACAGTAAACTGCCTGCAAAATTTGCATAATGAAAAGATGACATTTCATTTTCCCCTCTCCATTCGAGAGAGACAGAGAACAGCAAATGTATCTCAGCAGTCAGCATCTTAAAGGATTCTGCTCACTACAGGGGAAGTACCTGGTAACACTGCAGTGGGGCTAGGCTTTTGCCTTGTGCTCATCAGCTGCTCTCAGGTCCTTAATTTCAGAAATCAAAAAAATATGTTCCTAAACTAGAAGAAAACTTCCTTCAAGATTTTATGCAACAAATCTTCACCATTACATTTTCTCTATGTAATTTATGCACTTGTAGAGTCATGTAAATACAAGAGAAAATATCAGAACAGCAACCTTCAAAATCGCTGTGAAAAAAATATTTTAATTCTATTGTCAAGAGGCAGGATTTCATTAACAGCATCATACAATAAAGCTTTGCCATCTAGTCTGGGTGATCCCAGGTTATCTGTCATTTAACAGTTGAACTATATCAGGGAACTGACAGTCATTCATATTTTCACTAAGTTACTTCCTCTAAGACAAGTCCTTAAGTGATTTTCCCTCTCCTGCATATATTTGCAGTATATAATGTATTTGCAGTATATAATTATTTTAAACCAGAAAGAACACTATGGTTTTGTGCCTCCAGTCATCTTGGATTTCAGCGAAAATTACTCAGATTGAAAGGGATGTGTTATTGTAACTCACTCCTGTTTATATGCCCCAAAATATCAGCCACTGTGGGTGGCAGAGGAACCTCCATCAACATGCTGATTTGTTCTGTTACTACATGTACTTTGAGATTATCAACAGCCTGAAGAAAAAGAATTTGCCATATGTCTATACTCAGCCATTCTCCATTTGGTTGAATGGACAATTCCTATTTTATAGAGATCTGGATTTTATTCTCTTGAATCATGATGAATGGAGAGACTTAGTACCCGAGTAAATCCAATGATCTAAAACCAAGCAGGACAATTATGGTCATCTATCTGACCTTCTGCACCACATAAAATTCTACGCAGTCATAGCTGAGTCAATTTGTTGTTGAGTCAGGCTATCTATTTTAGGAAGCTATCTGCCCTTTTAGTCAGCTGCAGAGAGCCTGAAAGTAAGGGGCAGAGCAGCAAACATTTTTCTAAAGGAAATGGAATCAAGCAGAAGACATAGCTGTGCAGTCTCACCTGTAGAAAATTACACTTCTAGGAATGCTGAGATGAATCTGAGTTTTTGTAGTAGTGCCTCAGGTTTGGAATATATCCTTAGCTAGTGTGCAATGCTGCTGAAGAATTTCAGGTTCTCTGTCTATCCTTTTCTCCCTCCTGCAGTCACATGAAGACGTAACATTTTCTATAATGTAAAGGAAATGATAAGTACAAAAAAAGTTTGGCATGTCAACTGAGGGCAGTCAGCTCAGCTGCTTGCAGGAGTACTTCTGGTCCCTTCACTAATTTGTTGGAGAGCAGACTCCCTATAGCTACTGTGAATACCTTTTCTAGTCTGACATATTACATCAAAGCACAAATACAAATGTGGCTTTATTATCTAAAGTTACAGGATACAACACATTAACTCTTATTTCCTACCAGATAAGAAAAGCAATAGCCAAGTAAGATTTGACCAGATCTTGAAAAACCCCATAGTGGGAAGTCCAGGTTCTGGCACTGTTTCTCAGGTTTTCATGCTAATCTTTGATGACATGAGATGGGAATCTCCTTTTCCATTGTTTTTTTCTCTCTGTTCTTGTAGCACATTCATCACTACATGCTATGCAGAATCAGTTTCTTATGTCATATCAGGACATTGACAGTCTGCCACAGACAAGGGTTGTCATTTTGCAATCCCTGCTGGTCACTATGGTGCTCAGACCTGCCTTACGTCAGTCAATATTATCACTAGTCTATTTTCAAGGCAAGTAGTATTCTTTTTTACTATGTAAGCTTCTCTTTGGTTCCACACTCATGAATTTCCTTAGACGTCAATATTACCTGAACGACAATGTCTGCCCTTGACCCTATAAACTGCTTTTGTGACTCACAATGTGCTGCAAAGCCTTTCAGGAATCTCCACCTAGAACAACAGACAGGTGAACCACAGGCTGCACCTTGGTATGGGCCATGGCCTATGAGAACAGTGTGTGCTATTTCACAGTGCAAGGCTTACCTTCAATCTTTTCTCTGCTTACCATGCAAGAGTGAGCCAGCTAGAAGAAAAAAGCAGCTACACCAGCAGAGCATCCTGGCAGGGGAAGAGAGGTGCTCCTTCACTAGGGAATGCTATGTGCTCTCCAAGCACAGAAGCAAGGCTCCACCAGAGAGGGGCAATGGCACCTGAAGGACAGGAAACTTGTGGGAGGACTATGGGTGCAAGGAGTTGGTCAGGGAGTAATATGAATAAGAAAGGAAAAGCCAGGTACGGCACTCTGGAAGTGAAAAGTAGGATGTTCCACATGTGACTTGACTGGAGTAGAAGTAAATTTTGAGGGGAAGAGGGACAGAAAGCATTTTGGCAGAGAGGTGGAAGATAGAGAATGAAGATCTGGTGCAGGTCCATCTAAACGATCACAGCAAGGAAACTGGGGAACTACTATCTTAGTGAAATGACCAAGGAGCAAGAATGAGGTCTAATCTTAGTTTAAATATTGATTCAATGTATCACCTTGGGCAAGGAATTGGTTAGATGGGTTTAATTACATGTATCTACCTATTTGAAAGGGCTGCTGCAAGGATTAATTAGTCATTGTTTGCAGATTTCTTTGAAGATGAAAATGCAGAACCATATAATTAAATGAAATCATTAATCATAAGGCTATGTGACTTTGATGTTTTCCAAAAATACATAAATTAATACTATAACACCTACTTCCATTTCATTCTTAGGCATATTTGTAATCCTGGATAAGAAATAACAGTGCCTGTAAAACATTACTACACAGTGGTAACATGAATTAAATCTATTTTAGAAATAAGGTTACATTAAAATTATGAAGTTTAAAGCCATAAAACTTAGGTTTATATATCAAGCTTCTTGTGGATATTCAAAGACTTAGTGAATCTGCTGTTTTAAACTACTGCTTCATCTATAGAAACCAAATATCTGGTTGCTTTCCAACAGTCAGGAATTGTAGCTGATGTTCCTCACAACAGCAGTGAAACTCTACTGAAGAGAAAGGAATTACTGATGTACATGTGATAAGGGTTCCAGTCTAGCCCTGGAGTTGTGCCTCCTGGGGTGACATGATAGCCAGTGTGCACAC
Organism: Machaerirhynchus nigripectus; assembly: GCA_013397975.1. Lineage (NCBI taxonomy): Eukaryota > Metazoa > Chordata > Aves > Passeriformes > Dicruridae > Machaerirhynchus > Machaerirhynchus nigripectus. The sequence goes on from VZRQ01004249.1 coordinate 1,016,667, forward strand.
ATTTCACTGTCTTCTCCAGGACAAGCCTGGGCCAGAACACACGGGAAGGGTGATAGGTCTTCCCCATCTGACACTTTAAATAAACGGAAAGACAGTAATACTCTGTTTGGCACACAGCTTCAGAAAGCATTAACTATCAAAGACTTAATAAGTCAAAAGATGCTGCACAATTTTATGTCAACATCTCAGGCCAGATGGGCTAATACCTCTGACAGAATCACATCTTTGACATTCAGTGGCATTTTTTTGTTCTGCACACCTATTCACACAAGTGTAACAGGTTCCTGTGTGTTTTTTCACCATGGTATAACAGTGCTATCACCATGATATGATACTGAGTCACTTTATACCTATGGCAGTCAGAGTTTCTGCTGATATTTAATTGGTCAACATAAATTATTCTGAAACAGTCATGGAAAGCTGCTGTGTAAAGTTTCTAGGCCAGACTTGTTACCAAAGACTTTTTACCTTTTTTTTTTTTAATGGAACTCTACCTAAGTGTTTCTGAAAGGACACAACAGCTTCTCCACTGTTTGCTTCATTGTAGGTGTTGCTTAGCATTCATATAACTACAGTGTCACAAATAAAGTTTTGTTTTGAATTGGCTGTTTTCCAAACAGCTTTTGTGCACTGGTTTATTGAAGTTGGTGGGCAGGGAGAAGTGAAAGGAAGTGCTAAGATTCCTTCAGGGTCCAATCATCCCACCTAAGTTTTCACAGCTCCTGATATCCATACCACCCCCCTGGAGGACCCATCTGTTGGTAGGAAATTGTGCCTAGGGCTCTATACTTCTCACTTAAAGTTGCTGAATAGAAACAGAAGTTACCAAAATGGCTGAACAGAAACAAAAGATGACTATGTTTGCACTTACCTATCTTTAGATCACATGCAGAGAGCTTCCTTTACTCTATTATGTCAAACCAGTGCCTTGACCATGGAGCTCAGAATTAGGTCCTTATGAATTCCATCATATCCTGTGGAAGCAAATCTAAAGAAGATCTCAGCCAGAGAGCAAGTACTTCCTCCTTGCCTTAGCATTGTTTGGATTAATTCTCACCTCTACAGCCTCTTTTGTTTTGTCCTTCTCCCCTTCACCTTGACCCCTGCTCTCCATCAAGAGACTTATTGATTCTTAATTTATTCCGGAGATAACACCAATACTAAATCCCCTCAAATCTTCATTGCTTTCACCTCATCAAACACGCCTTCATAATACAATCGAGTCATGCTAGTATTTCAAGATTTTCAGAAAGTCTTGAAATTTGTTTTAAAAATCACTGCCAGGCAAATTCTCTGAAAAGAATTTTCTTAACCAACGACAGTGTGCTGTTTTACCATATGAAATACATTTTGGATATTAACAATATGATGAAGTTTTATAAAAAGACTTAGATTATTCGTGAAAGTTGCTATTCAAGTGACACTGCTCATTTAATCTAAGTAATCACAGCTCCTAGAGTGAAACTGAGAAGTAATATTATAGAACATCTGAAAAGTAAACAAATGAGACTATATACATGTAAGAACTTTGCAATTTTATAGCATACTTGCATTTATAACACAGTGATAATGCTTACTAGGTAAGGAATAGAAATCAGATCCAAATCATCATGGGTTTATACATGAACATAATGAACACTGGGTATGTTCTCTGAGAAATAAACATAACATCCTCTTGCTAAAAAACAGCAACACTTTTAAAAATTATTTCCTCTTTAACACAGCCCCTTTTCCATGTGCAGAACAGATCATCTCCTGTTTAAATACCACAATCGTGACTACAAAATACCAGAGTCAGCCAATACTAAAAACACTTACATGCTGTATATGTTCATAATAAAGAACAAAAATATGAAAGCACTTGGAAAAACATATTGTGCACATTAGCTTCTGGGCAGGAGAGACTTGCACAATGACAACCTTATCTTGATACTGTGATTTAATTTGCAGTGGCCTTTTTTGCCTAAGAGTCATAGCTGCCCCAACACTTACTTGACATAAAAGAATCACAAACTGGTTTTGAAAGATATATAAACACCCTAATATGTCATGCCAGTATCACCAGGAATGGCAATGAATATTATTTCCATTCTAATTATTTCTTTCAGATGCATGTAATTATCCTTTTGTTTGTTTGTTTAATTATTTAAGGTCAGACAAATAGGTGAGGAAGATGATAATAGTTACTTACGTCACATGTAGCATCCATATTCCACTCTGGAACTTCTCTTTCTGAGGCTGAAATGGAATGAAGGTGATTAGCAAAGTACTGAAGTCTCTGCAAAGGAGATAAGAAGGGGCAAGATGGGGAATGATCTTACATATTCTGTATCACATTACATGCTGAGGGGGAAGCAGGGGAACCTTCCTCAAAGACCCAAAGGGTGTTGCAAAATAAACAATAGAAATTGCCTAGAACATAGTTCAGAAATTGGATTTTTTTTTCTACCAGTGGAACACAGCAGCAGCCCCAGGCAAATTACTTTGCTTTGCCTTCTGTCTGTAAAATACTATAAAATAAAACAGAATAGATTATTTTCAGGTAGAAGGGAGCTTTAATGATCATGTAGTCTGTCTGACCACTTCTACGCTGAACAAAAGTTAAGGCATGTCATTAAGGGCTTCAAAATGGAGACATTAATACCTTTTTCCCTCTGCACTTTCTCTTGGCTATTCACTATTCAAAGTACTTGTAGCCAAAACTTTTTGTCCCTCTTCACATGCATGTGTAGAGGGTTTAGCATAATGAGGCCCTTAGATTGACTGATGCCTTCAGGTGTCATTGTAATACCAATATTTATAAATTAGCTAATTTCTATTTATAGTTCCACCACTGAGTTCAAAAGAAATGCTGCTATTTCAGTGAACATCTATGCAGTTCAACTTAGAGATTTAGTACATAATTAGAATAATATTTACCAATCATCCTGAGACATGGTATTACTTAACTAAATGGAAAGAATACTTTTAGTCCCTACAATAAATGAAGCATGTGAGTCTCTAGAACATTAAAAGCAGCACCATACCCAGAAGAAATTGAATAAAATGTAAAAAAAATAGCATTATATTTGGAAATTTGATGCCTTCAGGATGGGTTCAATATTTAGTGACACATATTTTTGTCAATGACTACAAAGGGAGTGCTTATGAATGGTATTTCACTCATTCCTCTTGCTATTCAATTAGATGTGGCTGATATATTAAGTGGTTTTCAGTAAGAACATGACACCAGCAAATATGGCTTTCAACAGCATTAATCAATAATGCAATAGCACAGTGGATGATAATGAAAAGGCAGAAGTTACTAGTGGTTAGCACTGTGCTCTCTGAGACACTGCTCTTCTCTCATGTGAGATACTGTGCAGTGGTCCCTTCCACACCAGAGCCAGGTAAGCAGGTAAGACTCCAACAGAAGGACACTACCCAAGGCCTTTTATCATTGCCCCCCTCAGCTACTACAGCACCACAGAGCTGCAAAACTAACGAGTAGTTTCAGGCCTTAGATGTGTCAATTCAAATGGCCCAGAAATTTCACAGTATGAGTTATCTGTGCCATCCATCACTCCAGAGTCACAATTAAGCCTTGGATAAGTGATCATGGTAATCTAAGAACAAATTTTTTTTCTGCAATTAAAAGGGAAAAAACCCTATGCACAGTGCAACTTGCTATGAAGCTGATCTGCCTCCAACAAAAAGCTTTAGCCGTGACAGTATTTCTTCAAACAAGAAGTTACAACAAATTCCATCTTGTCATGATCCAAAGCCCTGGCTTTTTTTTTTCTGTTTATTTACAAAGGTATTCCCCAATTTGGACTAACTGTACAAACAGAAAGCCAATCAAAAGGCTTTCTTCTGCTGTCACTTGCTCTTACATTTATTAATCCCTGTAATCAGAATTCCTCCGTCCCCTCCAGACATCGCTGTGCTGGCTGCAGCACAGATTCCAGGGTGCAGCATACAGAGTTATCTTCTTCACACCAAAGGCCTCAGTGCTAAGCCTGCCACTGGTGTCAGCAGCCTGTCTGAGTGAATCATGAGGTACCACAGCTGGGACAAGCAAGGTCCTCAGTAAGGCTCAAAATATCTCACTGAAGCTGTTTTTTCAACCTCAGTATCTGAACAGTAACAGCTAAAAACACTAATCACTAGAAGGTATCTCAAGTGCCAGCAGAAACATGAACCAGAGGATATGAAGAAAGCGCTGAAAAGTACAAGCACATACTCTGGCTGTGAACAAGGATGCCAGCTGTGATTACCAAGGAGATCCTGGAAGTAATAAGAGAAAATACCAAGGTGAAGCAGTAGCTTGAAAAATCCTAGAATTAGGCTAGAAATAATGGCAAAACAGACAGACTGCTTCAAGGCTCTGAAGAAAGAATAGCATCTGCCATCCTCGTGTGCCACCTCTATTCATTCTGTTGGGTCAATTCTGTTTCTTGTGCTTCAAGTTTTGCTTTTCACAGCATAGCCTATGGATAAGATAAACAGCCTCCTCCTGCCCTTTGGTCTTATGCCTTTTATCAGAAAAAACACAATGCCTGTTAAAGGAAAGCAGGTAGTCCTATTTATCTTCCTCTCCTGTTGATCATTTTTCACTGCCGTTTCCAATAAGGATTCCAACACCACTTCTGAGCAGGACCAAATCTGCAGTATAGCCTTTCTCCACTTCCATAATTGGTTTAAAGGTCCTGGTGCCAAAAGACTGCTCTATGGTACAATGGATAACCTGCTTCAAAAAGTAATGATGCTATGTAAGTTACAAAGCAGAAATATATTGATTTTTAGTGGAATCTACATTATATCTGGCAGCAGGCAACATGTAAGTCACCTCTGAACAGAGCCCTTTGATCATGTGCTGTTCCTTTTACATGGCGATTATGTGCCACAGAGCAAACGAAACAAGACGTGGAATGGGGTCAAATAGGCATCTCTGCAGAGTATTAAGATAAAGGACTTTATAATTAAAACTGGAAGATCTAGTCATCTTAATGCAGACTAAAGATTAGGATCAGTGCTTTTACAGGAAGATGAATTATACTTTGAGAAGTAGGGAATCTATCAGAAGGAAAAGCCTGCTTCATGAAAGCAATTTAGCAAATGCAACTACAGCTATGACTGTAAAAATGATTCTATGACATATTAGTAAATGCCAGTTACTTGAAGCTTATTATTTATTCTGTGTTCAACAGAATTGTCTTTATGCTCTGCTTAGAGCAACTGGAAACAAGAATCCATTTGCTCTGTTATTTTGTAGTTGAAGGTACATGACCCATTAGCAATGGCATTTTTCCTACCAATACTTTGTAACATCCCCTAAAATTATTAGCTAAGAGGATAATGGTACTGAACTTCTACAGCTGTTATCAGTTTCTTCAGTAAAAAAAAAGGAGTAAAATGGAAAAGAGTTTGTCTTCCTGCCAACAGAAACATGCAGGGTTTTTTTATGCTAACACATTAAGCAGGGATATTGCCATTGAGATTGCTATGGTATTTTACATATTTTAGCAAAAAATTGCTAGGGAAAATACGCACTTTCTCATATAAAGGAGCACTTCAAAAAAAAAAAAAATTTTAATGTTTCCCATAGCAGCAGTTGCTATCATTACAAAATTTAGATCAGGTGTTTGTTAGTGAGTTTCTAAAGATAAAGTACTTTGAGACCTCATGATACAGATTTGTTTCTAATGCATTGTAGCATATTCACAATCTACCAACCCTTTTCAGACTGTTAATTTTCTATGATGTTTTCCAGTTGTTTCATTGCAAACCCCTTTCATTTGATACAATAATATACATGAAACACACCTCATCCTAGACTGAGCTAGTCATGCACGAGATGAGTGAGATCTTGTTACTTTTCTCCAGCTACCAGAAAAAAAATCTATGTCCTTGCATTGCTGATAATGGGCCTTACAGTCTCTATAGATTAAGAGGAACAAAGCAGAGGTAAAGGGATGTTTCTGTTTTTCCTGAACAGATAATCAATCATGTTTAGCCAGCTTGGGTGTGTATGAACTAAAGACAAGATGAAGGGCTAAGCTCTTTCTATGAAGTGACATTTTGGGCATGTAGGTGAAAATCAAAGAGATTTAAAACTTTGAGTCACAGAAAGTATTAGAAAGGCTATCAGATTAAGTGAATTAGATGTGTGGGATTTCGGGATGTTTAGTTTTCTTGTGGAGTACATATTGCCTGATTCTTCTTCTTCAGTATGTACCACTCCATTATTCCCTACCTCAGGTTCTATTTTTCTTTTGAGCAGCAACCAAGGGATGCAATTCTTGTTGAGCAGGCTGACAGATATTACCAGTTTTGGGGGTTTTACGACATTAAATTCTTTAAAGCTCCTGTTCCATCAGTCATCAGGTGATTATACTAGATTTTCAGCTTCCAAGGAAGCCAGAGGAGTAAGTCTTCCACCTTTCTCCATCTTATCTGACAGGGACATGGCTTGACATGCCATGGCACAGCAGTAGCCAGGGTCAGGCCCCTCTTCTCACGAGAACACCACAAAGCCATTTCACCCTTCAGCATGGCTGGCTCTACAAAACCTGGCTATTTCTGAGTAACTAAGGAAAGCACAGCCACCAGAAGCTAGCATGGTTTAGGAGATGTAAAACTAGTAAGCAACATACAGTGACTAGCAACAAAGCATTCACTCAGCCATTTTACCAGCCTTAGGCTAGGTAACAATTTTGCACACAACTGCTTGCACATACACCTTACAATTACCACTGCATTGTTTCCTTCCTGCCCTGGCAGACTTTAAGGAAGCTGGAAAGTGTGCAGACACTACAGGGCATGATTAGTTGGTCACATATTCTGCAGAAAGCATAACATAGAGCAATCACTTCCCATAGCAACCGTAGCGTATGGAGAATCAATTGTAAAAATAAACTGATTTTAATTACAGGAGTGAACATAATTAGCAAGTAAGCTATACCTAAACAATGTAAGAGAAAAGGAAAGTTTTTTTAAAAGGGTCTTTTGTTTCTTCAACTGAGAGCTTAATGAGCATTATTACTTAGCACGTTCCCACGGGCAGCTCTGCAGCAACTGAAGGGAAGGAACAGGCAAAGGGTTGCTAGCTAGTTTCCTGATCCCAAATGTTGCCAATGTTATACGGTCACCAAGAGTAAAATGTGTCTGGTTTAATGCAAGTGTGAACCTGTGAAATGTCCGTGTCTGAGTGAGGCACATTAGGCTCGCTTTGTAAGCACTGGAGAAACACAGGCATCTCTAGTGGGAAACGCATCTCATTCTCCAGTAGAAAACTATTTTTCTATGTGAAGGAGACCAAGGACTTGCTGAGGCTTAAGACGGCGAATCCAGACGCACAGGGCCGCTCCCTCCCCTCCCCTCAGCGCACACGGCTGAGGGCGAGGCTCGCAGGCCGCAGCGCAGGCCGCCCCCTGCTGGGCAAGCGGCCGAACGACAGCGCCGGGCCCTCCCTCGCGAACCCGTGTGCTCTCCGCAAGGGGCTCAGCTTCCACAAAATCACAAAAACTGTGCCCCCAGGCTGTGATTTAGCCTGCCAAACCTTGCTCCTGAAGGGGAGAGGCAGGCAATATATTTTTTTCCCCCAAAAGATACGAGGTTAAATTAGAGTTCTCCGTTTCCTGGGTGTGGGGGGTTGTTTTGCAAGAAGAGAGTAAGAGCAGTGGTGGCTTCAAACAGAAGACAGAACCGCAGTTAGGACTGTGAGAAGAAGGGCTGAGCCGCCTGCCTTCGGGAACAGCCTAGGAGCAGATGAAGCCAGGAATTCTCCTTTCAGAGTTCCCTTAACCTGCGGGCGCTAACCGTTGTTAAGCACCTGGTTTGGCAAAGGCTGGGCACCGGACTTCAGGAGTCCGGCCTTACTCTTTGGGTTTTAATCCTCCTTCATAAAATAAAAATAATTTTTAAAAAAGCCCTTCTCTGGTTTTCAGGGACACTGTTAATATAAACAGATGGATCAGAGATCCTCGGGATCAGGTATTGTGACAATGTCCTGCAAGTATTTTAAGATTTCATCCTACATCCTTGCATCCCAATGATCCCATGTTCTTGGCCTTTGAGAATGTCTCTTTACAGAGAGAAGGAAGAGTATGAAAAGGAAAATGTCAAACCACGCACACCGAAACCCTTTAGTATTTTACATCAAATAGACAATAATTATTGCAGTCCTGGTGTAACCATTAGTGGCAGTTCTTAAGCTTCTTATAATAAAAGCTTAAGATGATGAGCATTATGTAATGCCTAATTCCAAAAGTATTTTGTTCTCTGACATCTCTTGTCATGTTTCTGACAAAGGCTGAGCCATTAGACAGACTCTTCAGAGACTACTTTGGTGTAGGTACCTTCAGAGGTGCCAAAAAACACCTATTCATTTTTTTTTCTGGCTAATTTTCTCGCTAATTAAGGCTTAAAAAACCTTAGTTTTGCTTTCCCTGTGGTTGAGATGGCTATAATGTGCAATAAAACAGTTGGCATGCTAGGAGAATTAACAATAGAATTCTGCTTTTCAGAAATTGTATTCCCTGCAGGAATTAAACCATGGGCTGAACACCAAGCTCCAGTTTGGACCTCTTGCCAATTTGTCCCTTTCATTGAAGGAAAAGGAAGTTGGACTAGTACTGACAGGGACAATCTAAACTCTTACGTAGGATCTATCCAGTAAAATTAAAATAGACCACAAAATATTTTTCCAATTGAAAGGCAGACACGTGGAAGTCAGGGAATGAAGAACTGAGATGTTTTAAGCAATATCAGTTTGGCCTAATTTGTGTCTGAATCTTTTGCTATGTGATCAGAGACCTCTTTTTATAGCATTCTATCAGTTAAAGAGAACAAAGGCTGGTATCTCATCTGTGTCAAGTCATTCAGTGTTTCTTCTACACAACTGGGAGTAGACAATTTTGAATTTTTATTCTGTCTTAAACACCTAATTATACCTTCCAGCTATTAAAAAATGTGTTCTCAGTATTTCAACGAATGAGGATTTTTGAAATTCACTGGTGAAAGCCTGGAAATCAAGTAGCAAAAACAAAAAAAAAAATCTGAAAGTTGATTTCCCCCCCATTTTTTCAATTATTTATGAGAGCTTTGGTTTAGGAATATCTACTCAGTACTTCAGAAAATCTAATGTAATTCTACACAGAGCTAGTATTATTTTAGACCATTCTATAAAGCCCATCAAAATCACTGCCTTTACTGACAGATTGAAAAACTTGAGAAATTTTTTCCTCAGTCTCATCCAAGAACTGACAAAAATGGGAATTCCATATTTTAAGTCCCAAGCTCATTTTCTGTCTAAGGTCAAGAAGTTAAAATAAATATCATTTTTAAAATCCGTAATTTATGTAACATTTCTTTCCACAATATGCTGGACTGGAAATGGCCCGCTGTTTAATAGTTTGAAGTAGTATTTCCTGCACAGTGTTACATTTAAACAGGTTGGCATTCAGTGCAATAAATAGCCAGTACTGTCAAAAAAGCAGCTGGAAGAAAATGTATTTTAATGTGACTCCATGAAGACTACTTGAGCAGCATTGCTGAAACAACAGCATTGATCTCCTGCTTTGAAAAGCCTGGTAGATAGATTGTTGTAAGAAGCTGTAGCTGTGTAAGATTTCAGATCTCTGCAACAGACTGCTCAATTATTAAATGCCATTAGAGGGGTACATTCATGGCTTTAACTATATTGCAATGCAGAGGATGTCTGTATGTACAACGTATTGCAGTATGTTTCTGAAAGTGTGTTGCCTATTAACAATGATTACATTATCTACCACAGGCAAAGACAGCTACAGCATCAGGAACAGTTCCGTAACTTAACTTTGGTTCTATCACTGAATCTGAGCTTAATTTCCCTGAGATATTTCTTCTTGTGTGAAGTACCAGTTCAGCTTCCTACAGTTCTGTAAACTGACAGTACCCTACACTGAACCAGCAGATGTCATACAGGACGCCAGGGGTACCAAAGAAACACTGAGCATCGTGTAGACTGACCAGAAAGTGTAGCAGGCAATAATAATCATGCTATTGACAGGTAAAGTTATACAAAGACTAAAAACCATGACTGCCTCCAGAATATTCTCTTTGCCATTCTGACATTTATAGAAAGGAGATTCATGTAAGCATAAAATCAAAACTTCTGCAAATGAATCACCACTTACTTGGCGATGCACATTTTTTAAAAAATATGTATAATTTTGGTTGGATTTCAGAGCTTGACCGCTGCATTTCTTTCAAAGCAGCAGCACCTGTAGACTGCAGTGTGGGCCCAGGCAAGTGATGCCACGACATGCGAGCACAGGATCCAGGCAGAACAAAACCACCTTTCCTACCCCTCGTCTTCCCTGCACCCCCACACCCAGCCATCTAACATTTCCTACAGAAAGTATCTCTGGGACTTAGCAGCTCTGCAAGGCTGGCCCCAGGCACCCATCCCACAGCTCTGATGCAAGGCTCTCTGCGTGTGCTGGTATGGGGCTCTGTTTTGGATTTGTTCTGAGCACAGAGTTGATAACAGAGAGCTGTTTTTGTTGCTGAACAGGACTTGCACAGAGCCAAACCCTCTTCTGCTTTTCATGCTGCCACACTGGCAAGGAAGTTAGGAGTGCGTGGAAGGCTGGGAGGAGACACAGCTGGGACAGGTGACCCAAACTGACCAAAGCTATATTCCGTACCATATCAAATCATGCTCTGTTTATAAAGTGGGGGGGAAGAAGGAGAAAGCAGGGACATTTGGAGTGATGATGATTGCTTTTGCAAGTCACCATTACATGTGATGGGGCCCTGCTCTCCTGGAGATGGCTGAACACCTGCCTGCCCATGGGAAGCAGTGACTTAATTCCTTGTTTTGCTTTGCTTGTGTGCACACCTTTTGCTTTCCCTATTAAACTGTCTTTGTCTCAACCCAAGAGTTTTCCAGCTTTTATCTTTCTGATTTCTTCCCCAATCCCACTGACTGGGGAATGAGCAGGCAGCTCCGTGGGACTTGGTGGCTGTGTGGAAGGGCAGCAGTCAGGCCTCCTTCCTGCCCACCTCACACCCACAGGAAAACCCAGGAAAACCCAGCAGCCCACAGGAAACCAAGGGAGGATTACATGGGTCCCATACTAGCAAGACTCATATAAATTAACAGGTTGGAAGGGATGTTAAAGATCATCTAGTCCCAACCTCTCCTGCAATGCGCAGGGACACCTTCCAGTAGACCAGGTTGCTCACGGCCTTACCCAACCTGACCTTGAACAATGGCAGGGTTGGGGCATCCATAGCCTCCCTGGGAGACCTATTCCAGTATCTCACCACCCTTACAGTAAAGAACTTCTTCCTAATATCTAGCTTAAATTTCCCTTCTTTCAGTTTGTACGCATTACTCTTTGTCCTATCACTACAGTTCCTGACAAAGAGTCCCTCTCCGGCTTCCCTGTACACCCCCTTCAGATACTGGAAGGTTGTTATGAGATCTCCATGCAACCTTCTCTTCTCCAGGCTGAACATTCCCAACTCTCATCCTGTCTTCATAAGAAAGGTGCTCCAGTCTCCTTATCAACTTCATGGCCCTCCTCTGGACTTGTTCCCTGTCCTCCTTCTGTTGGGAGCTCCAGGACTGTACCCAGTACTCCAGGTAGGCTCTCACAGGAGCAGAGTAAAGGAGGAGAATCAATTCCCTCGACCTGCTGCCCACACTGCTTTTGATGCCACCCAGGGTATGGTTGGCTTTCTGGGCTGTGAGTGCACACTGCTGGCTCACGGTGAATTTTTCATCAACCATCATCCCCCAAGTGTTTCTCCACAGGGCTGCTCTCAATCACCTCTTCACCCAGCCTGTAGGTGTGTCTGGGACTGCCCTGAACCAGATGCAGGACCTTGCACTTGCCCTTGCTGAACTTCATGAGATTCACACAGGACCATCTCTCAAACCTATCCAGATCCCTCTGGATGGCACACTTTCCCTCCAGCGTGTCGATGGCACCATACAGCTTGGTGTCATAAGCAACTCTGGTGAGAATAAACTCAATCCCACTGTCCATGTCGCCGACAAAGATGAACAGTGTCGGTGCCAGTACAGACCCCTGAGGGGCACCACTCGTCACTGGTCTCCACGTGGACAATGAGCCGTTCACCAGAACTCTTTGCCTGCGGCCACTGAGACGAGAAACCCTACCCCCAGGCAGCACGGCCCTGAAGATGGACCCTTGGCTGCGCAGGGAACGGACCTTTCCACCCAGCGCCAAAAGACCGCTCCCCAGCCGGGCTCGCCTGGGGGGACGGGGCCCCCGCTCCTCCCGGGCGTCCCTGAGGGCGGTGCCATGTGCCGCGGAGGGGGCGCCACAGCCCCCCCGCGCGGCTCTCGCCTCGCTCCTTGGTACGGCCCTCCCGCAGCTCGCTGCCGCTTCCTGCGCTGCAGCGCATGCGCGCTCCCCACGCTGGCGGCCCAGCCCCGCCGCCGGGCTTTGCGCCTGTGCGCCGGCCCGCACGTCAGGGGTGCGCGCCGGACGTGCCGGCGCCTCGCGGTGAGACTCGGCCGCCATGACCTCCGCGCTGGAGAACTACATCAACCGTATCCTCCGCCGGGACGCGCGGCACAGGGGGCGGCGGCACCGGCCTCCCCTCCTGAGCGGGGCCCTGAGGGTGGGCCTGGTCATGGCAGCGCGGATCTGGTGCTTGGGCCCGTTCCTGTTGGCGGTGTCGGTTTCTACTTACAGGAGATTGGCTTGCAGGCCGGAGGTTACCCAGAGAGTAGGGTCCCCTACAACACCCAGTGCTGCCGAGCTGAGCCTTGCCCTGTCCGTGATGAGGAACGAGTTTCGCGGTGGGCCTGCTCCCTTAAAGGGCTGTTAACATGGGTTTAGATACCGGCTTTGCATCACTTGCTCAGAACCCATGGGTTGGGGTTCTTGGAACGCTTTTGGTGCTAGTTTTTTGTGCTCCTTGTAACCCATGGGAGTTTTCAGTTTTATTCACAAACAGTAAGATAAGAACGCAGAATTATTCAAGGTGATACATATAGGATCATCGAATTGGGATAATCAGATCTTCAGAAGGAAGGGATGCAGAATGCTAACCTCGAGATCACCACTGCAGACCTGTTTTTTAAGGACTTAAATTGTTTATAAAACTGTTTCAATTTTGAGACAGTGCAGTTAGTAATGGGAAGAGAGGTGAGCTCAAATCTTTATTCTGTTTTTAAGGCTTTTCATGTTTGTGTATGACTGTCCATGGTTGGGTGAAGAGAAACTTTAAAGGAGATGTTAATGAAAAATACTATATTGTCAAATGTTATTATCAATCATGCTGCTTTAAAAAAAACCGCTGAAAGGCTTTTTGGGCTCTTAATGGTTCATAAAACCTGTGTTACATATGAATGCTTCAGAAAATGTTAATGGTTCTATATCAGATATGACTAAATATTTCCTTAATGAAATATCAGGTACTGTTGCAGTAATTACTTCTGATGGAAGAATGATTGTGGTAAGACTTGTATTTTTTAACATTTTATTTTCCCCCATAAAGACTTTTCACTGTGGCAATAAAGAAGCTTTGTTAGGATAGTCTCACATATTCACACTTTTCAATTACATAGTATAGAGTAATTGCCATAAAGCTTAAAAAAAGAATTTTATAAACACTTACTGGTTCTTGCATGTCACTTTTTTCCATTGATAAATTTGTGCGTGCAGATGCTCTGGCCTTTTTGTCAAATGGCTTTTTCTGTGGGAATGCACAAAAAAATGCGTTCTTCTTCTGTTCAGTAATTTAGTCTCTGTCTAAAATGGCTTATTTGTTCTGTAAGCTCTTCATCTTTCATGCTGAAACTATTTCTTCCCTATGGCTACAGAAAAACATCAGCTGGAGAGTTGCTGGAGAATTGTTCTGGGCTTCTGCTTATACCTGAAAACCTGAGGATAGGCCAACTTAATATATTAGACTGTATAATATTTTTGGTTTTATTGCTTCTGTGTTTTGGGTTTGGTTTTTTTTTTCTTGCATCGCTTCCCCCCATCTTTTATTCTTTTGTGTTTTGAGTGTAACTTAACAGTATGATCATTGCAGGAGGATTATATCTTTCTGTTTGTACTTAGCTTTGTGCAGCCTCTGGAAAGAGAAAACAGAAAAATACTTCGCCTTCACCAAATCTGCTTGGTTGAAGTCAGTCATAAAGATTTGAATGGAGTTGGTATATATGACTCATTGTTAGATAATATAAATGCGTATTACCACTCTTTGAAGGGCTGTTTTATGTGAGCTTGAATTTCTTAATCAGTTAGTGATGGTAACTTTTATGTTACCATTTTTCCAAACACATATTGAAGTAGCACAAAAATCCTGTATTTTTAAAATGAATTTTTAAAAAATAATTCAGTAAACACAAGTTAATCTCCTTCAAAGAGATACCACTTAAAATTGCTTGTTAGGAATGGTTTCGATATTGTTGACCACAAGAATCCAACTTTTCTGTTCTTTGTTTTATGTACTTACTTATTTAATTTCTGGAAACTTCCATACAGAAAAAAACAGTGTAGAAACTGTAAAATTTGTTGTCTAGAGGAACATCATTGATAAAATGGAAAATTTACTTCTTTTAATGCTAAAGCTTAATCTGACTCTCAGCATGAACACGCAGTAGTTTATGTGTGCTTTTCTTAAATTGATTATCGCTTTTAAAATTTTGTGCTGTTTGTGTTTAAGCCGAAGAATAAAACCGAAATAGAACATCTGTTCTCTGTACCTTAGTTTTGCCACCATGTTTAAGATATCCTTGAGAGCAAAGATGAAAAATTTTAAAGGTTAATTGGAGTGCTTTTTTTTTGTGTGTGCGTTTTTTTCAGGGAACACTCAAAGGTTTTGATCAGACCATAAACTTGATTTTGGATGAAAGCCATGAAAGAGTGTTCAGTTCTTCACAAGGAGTTGAGCAAGTAGTGCTGGGCTTATACATTGTAAGAGGTGATAACGTGTAAGTATAGTATGTTCTTGCTTAAATCTTTTCATACAGACTTTGTGTGTGTGTATGTATGTTTTTTGTTTGGTTGGGTTTTTTTAATCTGTATAAAACTTGACACCTTGCATCTTTGTATCTTTGGGTAGCGCTGAAAGTATTGTCAAAGCTGAGTCACCATCCCTGAAGGTATTAAAGAGAGGTGTAGAAGTGGCACTTAGGGCCACTGTTTAGTGGTGGACTTGGCAGTGTTAGGTTAATGGTTGGACTTGATCTTGCAGGTCTTTTCAAACCTAAATTACTATGATTTTGTATTAAATAGCAAATATCTGCACTTCTTTTACAGAAGTGATTGCCTCATAATACTGAGATTGAAGATGATAGGAGGGCTGGAGCATCTCTCCTGCAAGGACAGGCTGAGAGATGATGAAGGAAAAGATAGAATAATGACTGAAAAACGAGATAGAACTTGTGTGCAAAAAGTCAGCCATCTGGTATACAAAGTTGACTTTCAACAGCTTTTTTTTTTT
>VZRQ01004249.1:1032199-1043376 GCA_013397975.1 Machaerirhynchus nigripectus
TATTCACAAAGAGCACTTAATAATCTGGAAAATCCTTGAATGTTCTGACTTGACAGTGTAGCAAGTGTTGAAGCCAATGTAGTGACATGTCAAATGCATGAGTTGATATTTGATGTAAAATTCCCTTACAAAATCAGGGTAAAAACTCATTGAGTGCACAAAAAAGTAGCTGGTGTGCCAACCCCTTGGGAGGGTTACAAGAGAAGTGGAAAGAAGGCCTGGTAAGTTGGCCAGCTAGGAAGATTACTTCTGCAGCAGCATTCTGAAACTGATGGCAAAAGTAAGATTATTTTTTTATCACAGCGAAGAAAAAGAATGTGTTGCAGTGACCAACACATGAGCCTGGATAGGAATTTTCATCTTCTAATTCTAATGGATACTTCTGTACAACAAAATGCCAAGGCTTAAATTGATACCTAGGTGCATTTATCTAACATCATTGAGAAAGTGGATCATTCTGAATGCTTTCATCACTTTTGACTTAAGCTTTTAAGAAAAAGTAATATGACACATGTACAAAGGTGGGACTATGCATGCCACTCCACCAGTAGCTTTTCATTCAGATAGTAAAAATGTGTATAAAATGGCAAGTAATTGTGTATTCTGTTTATTTACTACTACTACTGTTTATTACAGTTGAAATGTATGATGAAAGACATTATCATACAGCCACATTACTCAATTATATTCAAAATATGCTTCTGTGAAATACAATTTTTTTTGCAATCTTAAATTCAAACATACTTACTGCAAGTAATAATTCTGTATTCATGCAGCTCTTTGACATCCTTATAGGAAGAAGTAAAAAGAACCAACAGATAAATAACAGTAACTTCAAAATAGGAGGCTCTCATGATATAGGGAAGCTGTTGAAAAATAAAGGAAAGAAACAGTCATGGTACAAAGTACTTCCAGACATTCCAGTGTGCATCACTAGAAGTTTTCATGGAATATGTAGTATCAATCAGAAGAAGCTGGCATAGTTCAACAGCAAGTAAGGGTTGTTAGAAGATAAAATACAGCTTCTGTTTTAGAACTGTGTGATTTGATTTCAACAAATAATAACCTGATTTTTTTTTCTTTTCCAGTGCTGTGATTGGTGAAATTGATGAAGAGACAGATTCAGCTCTTGACTTGGGGAATATTCGAGCAGAACCTTTAAACTCAGTTGTGCACTGAAAAGATGAAAATGCAGAGGGACTTTGTAAATCTTTGGTTGTACAGACCTATTTAGCAATGTGGACAGTTTTTACAAATTGTGTTTAATTTGTTTAGTCACCAGTTTTTGATTATGAATATATTGTAGTTTTGCATGTAAATTAAAGTTGCTACATTTTGCTAAAGATACTTTCATTGAATTTCTTTTGGGATTTCATGCTGCATAATTTCACTGGGAAATGCAATCAGTATCAGTGATGATCCTGATACCATGTATATATACCTTGTTCTTTAAGTAAGATCTCATTCCTAAAGGTAAACCAAGGTTTTTCATGTTAACCCAGGATTATTTGAAGGTAGATGTGTAACAGTCAGTTTACCCATTTCTCAATGTAGTTCTGGCTGTAAGTAGAAAACTGTTCTTTGTAATTGGGGTTTTTTTGTGTATGTGTGTAGTGTAGAAAGGAAGAACGTTAAAAGCTTTCACAGTCAAATTAATGACTTACGCACATAATACTTTTTTGTTGTTTGTCAGACCTTGTTGTTCAGTCACCAAGACGATACTGGAGGTGCAGGATTTTGTAATGCCTTAATCCTTGCAGGCAAATTGAAAAAACAGACTTCTGAGCAGGGACAAAAAACCCCAATGCAGGCATTTATTTGAAGCCCATTAAATTCCAGACCAGGTCATTCTCTATCTTCACATTTCGGCAGCTGTTGTGTTGCTCAAAATCTGGGTAAGATCTACAGAAAGAGAATTGTGTGTTTGCTAATGTGTAACCACTGTCTTAGAATGTAGTTTAGAAGACACGGAAGTACTTTAGGTAGGTAAATTATTTATTTTGAATGAAATTTGCCCTAATATTGAATAGAAGGATCCCACGTAACAATGGTCACTTGTGGACCTCTTACACATCAGCCACAGCCAAGCTAAGTGGGACAGGCTCTGTGCAGTGTAGTGTGTTTGAGGCTGTATCAGCTTGAAGAAGTCTGTACTCTTGAACAAAGCTGGTTTTGTTATTTTCCAGTGTCCCACAGGTCCAGTATTTTTCCCCTGTATATAAATGTGGTGTCAAAAGAAACACAAAAAGAATTTTAATGTGCATATTTGGGGGTTTTATACTGATTTTAATACTAAGTGGGACTTGGTACTTTTCACTGCAAGTGCACTGTTTGGAAACCAAATACATTGAAGTGAAAATATTTGTTCTCCATAAAATGTGTCTCTCCATTCTTGCAGCTTCCAGCTTGTTTTCTGACAAGGTTCTTGGTGGAGCATGTGAAGCCCAGCAAACCTTTTTTTTGCCTTTATCCATCTTGTGATCTAGTAATGTGCTGTTTTCTGTACACATTTGTGCTGGGAATTGCTGAGCAGACATTGAATAAGTCAAATTGGGGTTTTTCTGTGATTACCAAAAGTGAGTACTTAGTCTGGCTATAATTCATTATGTGAAAAGAATCAATCAGTTTCATTAAGCAGTTAACAGAAAAGCCTTTTTGGTACTGAAATGCTCATACTGGCACAAGAGAAAAGAAAGTATAGGAACTCAATTGTATTGGTAAATTAAAAATAAAGCAGATTATTAAATTAGGTATTTTAGAGCTCAGCAAAAAAATGCAGAGGCAAAGAGTGGAGTCAGGATGAGCGGATTTTTAATGCACTGCTTAGTGTGGGATGTATTAAGAGAGTTATAGTTGAAACAAATGGATTGAATACTTTCGGAAGCACTGGAATATGCATGGAAATATGTTGTCTTATAGCTGAGAAATTACGTTTGGAGATTAGTCATGGAATGCTAATGCATATGGAGACCATCTACCTCAAACACATCATTTGCAATGCAACTCCTTGGTCCTGTATTTGCTTGAGGGTTTAAAATACGAACTGCTGATAGGAGTTGAAGTTATGTTCGCCAACCTTGAAGTGCTGATCTCAGATGCAAAGATGTGGAACAATGGCAGTGAAGTTGATCGGTAAAATCAAGGGACTGACCAGGTGAGAATTCCAGTTGAAGCTGGTAAACCGTGATCTGGAAAAGAATAGTTTCACAGAGCTAGGTGTTTAAAACACAGATTGCAAACCCTGTCTTTTTTCCTTAAAGTGGGTGACCTCGGTTGTTGCATTTACTTTTCTGAGCCTGCGAACTTGTGTAGGGTGGTGGGGAGGTACAGCTTGAAGAAATTAAGATGTGAGTGCACTTACAGGTTGACTTAAACCTAGGGCACTCCAAGGGATTACTATAAACTCCCTTTTAGAGCAGGATCCTGATAAAAACTGACTGTGCAAAGCCCAGATGGGTTGATGATACGCAGTTGATTGTAAAACTGACTGTTCTGCAATGAGATAGGCAAAGGATGGCCAACTCATGTCTGCTTGGGATTGTGGGCAGTAGCTCACCTCTGCCAACATGGAGCCTGCTCAGACGCAAAGTTCTGTCTAAAACCTTGGAATTGGC
This sequence comes from Machaerirhynchus nigripectus, assembly GCA_013397975.1. Lineage (NCBI taxonomy): Eukaryota > Metazoa > Chordata > Aves > Passeriformes > Dicruridae > Machaerirhynchus > Machaerirhynchus nigripectus. The sequence continues at coordinate 1,035,814 of VZRQ01004249.1, forward strand.
ACTGTGGAGGCTGCTTACCTTCATGCTTAGCAGCAATAAAAAGCTTTTCACAGTTGTGATTTTTGGCTTATGCTCATGTTTTGTTTCAATTTCTGCTCCATTTCTTTCAATTTGATGTCACTGGCTTTAGTCTGGATTTGACCAAATCCTCTTCTGGATGCAATGGCAAAGGGATCAAAGCCAGGAGACCTAGTCAGAAGGGAATTCTTGAAATCAAATCTAGGACTTGATAATTCTTTTAAAAATTGTAAGATGCAATCAAAGCTTTGTGAACTTTCAGGGACTCTAAGCTATAGTGGCTAACTAGGTCCCTGTAAGTATATGGTGCAGAGAAATCATTCAATAAAGCAGTATTTCATGCAAGAAGTTGAATTATAACCAGTCTGAAAGAGTATTTTCATTGAATCAAGCCTATAGCACAGTCCAAGCTAAAAAACGGATGACCAGTGAGAGTAATTTATGTAATTGTTTTTATAAATGAAGAAAGATGGGAAAAATCAATGGGATTGAAACCACAAAGTGGACATGGCATGATGGCCTAGTATTAGTGATTCTGAAGAAGAGAGTGTCCCCAGAGGAAGAGTAGGGTGGAAGCTCAGCAAATGGGAAGGCTGTATATGTGTCTTGACACTAGGGGAACCCACTCTGCAGTCAGTGATGCAAACACACTGAGGGCAGTAAACAGGTAAAACAGCAAATAAAGTAGAGCTGAATTTTTGAGAGGAAAACTTAACTCCTCAGATGCTGAAGAGGTATGAAAGAGGACTGGATGGAATGGGAAAAGAGCACCACAGATAATAGTTCTGTGTTGAGCAGGGGTATGCTGATCATTGTGTGCCATCTGGCTGGGGTGAAGGTTCTCCTGTTTACCAGTGATTGCAGAGACGTAGCAAAGCAAATTTCTCCTAGGAGATGAGTAGCATTGTCTGAAAAAAGCCTTTGCTATATTCTTGCTGGAGAGAAAAGTACTCTTAAAAAAAAAAAAGAGTGACTTGTCAGAACTGAAGGTGATCCCAATGAATTCTGACTGCTGTCACCTGGTTCCATGGGGTACATGAAGAACCCTGCTGAGATAGGAAAAAGGTATTTGTGGAAACTGTCTTCCTGCAATGAGCCTAGATTAAAGATTCAGTAAATAACAGGTGATATTCAGTAAAATCCAGTGAGGCCTTGCAGGGTAATAAACCAACTATACAAAAAAGGGAAGGGCAGAGAAAGGTGATGCTAAGGACAAAAGGAAGTAATGCTGAATTGGAGGTAATTGTCGTATTCCATAAAGTTTCCTGCATTGTCATAGGTTGGTCACTTCCTCCTTTTGTTTGTTTAATAAAGATCTTGGAGTGAAAGGACAAATCTTGACTAGTAGTGGAAAAGGATTCCTCCAGTGACAGGAATGAGCTGGTTTATAAAGAGATTAAGTAAATTAATTTGGTGTGCATGAAGAAACACAGAAGCTGCCTTCTGTGGTCCAAGGGCAATTTCTCTAACTGCAACCCATGTTAAGTGCCTCCATGTCCCTTTCACATATTTGCAATCAAAGTGCTTCAAATATTGCGTGGCCTACATGTGGGTTACTGCCTGTACTGGACTGAAAGAACATGGATACTGTTTTGAGGATTTAATCCAACAGTGGAGAATTTCTGTACAACTTGACCTTTGCTGTCAGCTGGAGCCTGTTATCCTTAGCCCTGGAGGCAGCGTTTATTCTTCAATCCATTTTATAAGTAAACAGCTGAGACACACATCAAGCACTGTGTGCTAGAGCTGAAGATAAAGCGCAGGTCGATGGTATGATACATTTATCTCACGGCCATTGCCATACTACTTTCACAGCAAATATACCAGATCTGTGTGCCTGAGTTGGTGTTTTGTACCCACGGCAATGTAACTCCACCTCTTAGCCTCTGCTGCATGCTGCTGCACTCTGCTAAGAATTTTGTTCTGCAGATCAATACAGAAATTATCCTTAAATACCACGGTTGTGTTCTCCATGCATTGGTACGAAAGGATTTAACTTACTCCACAGTTAACAAGACAAATACTAGGTCATGAGCTGTTGCTCCTTTAGGAATTAAATTAGAATGACCAAAACAGGACTTCTCAAGAAGGAGAAGCCTCAGTTGAAGAGTCTTGGAAACTATGAGTGTGAGTTATGCCAGTGAAAACACCAAGATGATCTGTGTTTGCTGGTTTTATTTGGTCTATGATACATTTTTGGCATCTGTGTATGCTACTCTACTAATTTTTACTAATGGATTCTTATTTCTGCTTTCCAATTGGGAGAACTGCAGTTTATTGATAAGAATAATGACATAAAACTGTGGATTAAGTGGAAGTTGCAGTAGCCAGAAAATCTGTGTCGTATCAATTAGTTTTAGCTTCTCTGTTGCTTAAATAATAAGGCATTATAACTTCAAGTATCAGGTATTCATGGACAAATAACTATGAATCCCAGATGTGCCAGAAGGTCAAGATTCTTGAGGTGAAGGAGGGAAAACTTGTACCAGACCTAGGTTAAAAACATATGACAGAAGATAGTAAAGAGCCAAGTATTTGTTCTGAAAATCCTGTTCCTGATTGCCTCTCTCAGCGTGTTATATTTTCTTTTAGAGTCCTTTTCAGGGGCCTTTTTTTTCTGGAATTTTTACAGTAATGGCAGAAATGCTGATATTTCTTACATCAGCAGCATTTTCCCTGAAGAAAATAAAAGCTCCCATTGACGCAGGTGAAGATCAAAGCTGAAATCACAATAGCATTCAGACTTTTGCCAAAACCTGCTTGCTAGCCCTAAAAGCAGGACTTATCTACTTGGTAATATGTTCCTTCCTGGAGCCTTGCAGCACGTTCCAGGAGCTCTGGAACTTGTTTGGAACAATGTGCTGCTGCCATTCACCCTTACATCAGTAACAGTGCTGCTGGATGCCAAAAAATTTCACTCAATGCTCAACCTCTTTCCTGCCACTTGCACTTTTAGATGAAAGGCTCCTGCCATCTTGTTGTTTTTTACTCTAGGTTTATTTTATCTTTAGTCTTGAATACAGCAGTGATGATTACAGTGCTCTGCATAGAAATGGGAGTGGAAATTATTCAGGTGGAAAAATTGAAGAAGCTGGATCTGAAGTACTCTAATGCATGAAAAGTAGAAGTAACTAGGATGGAAACCTGTTGAACGTGAACAAAGTTGGGCTGTACAGCAGTGGTCATTGTAGTGAAATTCTCTTAGATACAATTATTGTATCTGTGTAAATCATTTGTCTTACAAGAAATACTGAGAAATTGTGAGAAAACATTTTCTACTCAGAAATATTTTAAGGCACTGGAATTTTATATGGAAGCTTCCTATCCTAAAATGTTACTTTTTAATTATGGTTTTTGCTTTGTATTTTTGTGCTTAAATATTTGGGAATTCTCACTTGTGTAATTTTCAGACTTCAACTCAGTTTATGATGCAGATGAAAGCCTGTATGCACATAAATGCTGCCATGTTTCTGCAAACTGGCCAGAGCTGCTGGTGGTGCATGGCTGGGATCAGCAGCATTTGCACTGATGAACATGTGTGTGATGTAGAGCCCTTGGATACAGGCGACAGGTTGTCAAAATTGTATTCAAAGTAGTGTGCATGCAAAAGACCAGGAGAAAACATGCAGAAATGAACCCTATAGATACCTATAACTAAATTTGGTTTGTAGCACGTCCAATTAATAAAACCATTTCTTGCCAACTGCCATGTAAATACCACCTCATCTGTACCATTTCATGCATACAGACCGAATGTACATGAGTTCTGTTTTGCACTGAGGTACAGGACTGAACAGAAGCCAAGGCAGGAAGTGATTATGGCTAAGGAGCTGATGCTGATTGAAAATGTGTGATGCTGTGGAGGAAATATCACACAATAGAACCTCAGTTAGTTTGGAAACAGATTTAAAAACCAGCACATTAAGACGTAAACAGTCAATAGGACTGGGGCCAGCCTTTCTCCTAACAATCAGATCATTAGCAGTAGGAGCGTGCAGAATGATTTCCATGATTAAACTGCAAGTGCAAAATCCATGAATGTGTGTGCTCATCAATGCTGAACGGAAGCTGCCTTCTTGCTTTTTGCCATGTTTCTTTCTACGGGTTGTCCTAACTCATCCTGGATACAAAAGTCAGGTGTAAGTGCAGCTTAAATCTAGGAAGTGCAAATGGTCAAGGACTTTGAAAAGATGGGTTTAAGATTATTTTGTGTAACTACAAGGTAGGATCACTCCCTGGACTTGCACTTCTAATTTTCAAGACACCTTCTGTGAAAAGTCATCAGCTCACATTCAATTAAAATTGTCAGGATCCGAGTGGAAACAGTCTCTGATAAGAAATGGAACAGAGCGATTGTTATAATTTAAGTGATGATCATTATGTGGGTGAAGGGGACAGCTTCCTGATTTGTCTAGAGACTAATTTAACTTCTTGCATCATTTATAACATCCATCAAGTAATTTTGAGTTTTATGCTGTAACTTCTGATTTCACGATTTTATGGAAGTCCAGCCAATGCAGAAAGCAGTAAGAAACATTAATATGTTTGTATTCATCCATTTCATTTGTGGATAAGACATGTACAATGCTTTACAACCACACTGCAAGTGTCAGTAGTTTTGAGTTTGGTTCTAATTATGCTTTTTCTTAGTTTCAGCAGCAAAATGCAGATGCCAGCAGACTGGTTCTTAGCTAAAAGGGAATTACCAGGCTACCCTACTTCTAATGCCACTCTTCAACACACAGGTGTGCCCGAGCAATGCCCTCCATCATCTTGGGCCTTTATGCAGCTGAGCATTAGTTATGAAAGTATTGAAAGTACTGAAGTTTCCATGCTCTCTGCGATGGGCCACCTGAGCCTTAGTAACTTAATGAAGCAAGAAACTTCTATGACAAAGATTCTACTACAGGATCCAAAAAAGTCCTAATCAGTGAAGATAATCTAGACATAGAGAAGTGCACGTGAGTTACAAAAGCCAGTGAGTAATCTCTTTTCCGTGCACTTCTGATACAGACTTTTACCTGTTTGTTCCTGACTGCATGCCCAGAACATCGACACAGCTTGTCTTCTATGTTCAAAATGAAAGTTGTTTTTTCTCACAGTGACTTAGGTCCAGATGGCAAAATGAAGCTGCAGGATTTTGTTTAGAAATAAAGTTGGAAAGCAATACAGTCATTTAGGAGAGGAGATTAAATTCAGCCCATATTTAAAGTAACTGCTTCTTTGCCCAAGAAAAGATGGGTAAACATTAAACCCTCACCCCCAAATATGTCCTTTTCTTAATGGAAGAAGGCTTGGCTCCATTGTGGATACCAAGAAATTAACCAGGTTTAAAAACCTAGCTTCTTCAAAATATTCGTGCATTCCCAGGCTACAGCCCTGCAACTCTTGAAAAATAGAGGACAGCATAAAACAATTTGAGTAACTACAAAGGTGTTTTGTTGATTAGGATGGTTGAAGAATTGTGTGGAAAAGGGACTTGAAATGTGCCCATGTCATTCAGAATTTCGTGGTAAATAATTTCTGCTGTGGCTACCTAGCTGCTGTGAAAGGACTGTTAGCTTTGTACTTTGTGTTACTTTTGCCTTGATGTGCTAAAACTATGTAAGCATGATTCCATTTCATGAAAAGCCATTCCAGAGGAGCATTTGAGTTGGATGGTAGCTGTCTATTCATTCTTACAAAATGGAATGTAGTTCTATGCACAGGATTTTGGTAATACAACTGGAGATAAAAGGTGACTTCTCTAAGGCTGCAACAGTAGGCACTTCAGTGGCAAGAAGGGGACTAACAGCAGTGTTCACGTAGGCATCACAAGTGTTTATAAATGTGAAAGAGGCATTTTTTTGTTTACAAAGATGCCTAGAGCTCCTTTTTACATGGAGGCGCTGCTATAGATGTCTGGTAACAGGCCTCTGGGGTGGGAGCAGATTTTTTACTCTGTTTCTACAGTTAAAAAGAAATGATGAGAAGATAAAAAGTGAAAATTGTCCATATCATTTGCAATACAGAGCTGTGCTCATAGTACCTCACGTGGTCCAAATTATCTCAAATAAAGCAGGGACTGTGCTCCCTGCTTGTGTAAGTCACTTTGTGCCTATAGCAGTGATTAAGTTAAAGTAATGATTAATAACTCATCATAGGCAATAAGTAGTAGAATAGTCAGCTATTACAGTAACTTAAGCTAAACTACTGCTTAAGCTTAGGGGAGTTTCAGGGTAAAGAGTAACCCTGTGTATTGTCATGTAACATGGTAGCAGCACCACTTTCAGGGTGTTGTTTGCAACAAACACCAAGAATCAGCCATCTGCTTTTGAGAACACGTTTTTCACTGCTGAACAAGAAAACAAACAAATCATCTTTCAAGTTAATGAACTGACTAGACTTTCCCTTATTGATACCCTAGATGTTAACACTGGCTTTCAGTTCGCTTTGCCCAGCAGTCAATAACCTTAACTTCTCACCAAAAGCCAGCAGTAAAGAAGCATTTATCATTGGCTTTTCCAGGCAAAGGGAACTTGTCGCTTGTTTGGTTTTATTAACAGGTGGTTTATCTCTATATCCCAGGTAAGGGTGGTGAGAGATGCCTCTACGGTAAAGAGAAGATGAAAACAGTTGGTTGGTAGGCTGACAGGATTTGAGAGTTATATTCTCTCTGCAAAGCATTAATGAGGCAGTTGGAACTGCAGAGGTCAGTGAATTATAAGCAGATTGTGGATATTTCAGAGGCCAAAGTTCCCTGAGTGGATAGGTGAGGGTTCTGGTAGCACTACTCAAACAGCCTTTAATCAATTGTTCAAGCCACTATTCTGCTAATAAATAAAAATGAAAAACTAATTATGTTTTGTGGCCACAATTCAGTGCAACATTTTGAAGACTGGAAAACACAGACAACTTCTTACATCACTTCTTGTGAGGAAAAAGCAACTGGTAAAATGAGATTTCCCGAAACAGATGACATATTCTGTACAACTGAACTATGAAATCTAGTAATTGTCTGCAGCTACTGACCTGAAAAGGTTTCTAAAATACCTTAGCAAGGAAATTAAGAAACACAGTTGCTTTCCCTTTGGAAAGTGATCAGGAAGTTCCAAAAATTAGATCTGTTACAGTGCAAGCCAAAGAAAGCCTTGCTAAAGTAAAGACATCTGCTCTTCCTCTGTCCACTGAATTACTCACATAATCAGAGAAGGCTACCAGATTGGCATGGCATTATGTTCCCCTTTACAAGCCTGTGCCAACTCCTCCCTATCACATTTTTGTCCCTAACATCTTCAAAAATGGCATTCCAGGAGAATGTGCTCCATCACCTACCCAGGCAATGAGATGAGGCAGACTGGCCTGTAGTTCCCCAGCTCCTCTGTCTTGCCCTTCTTGAAGACCAGACAGGTATTTCCTATCTTCAAGGCCTCAACAGCCTCCCCTGACTGCCTTAGACCCTCTGAGGTCACCAAGTGTTCTCACTGGGACACTGGAGATGGACCTTCAAGAGGAGTGATATCTCCTTAGCTACGCACCCCACCTGCCAGTGCTGACTTTCTGTTC
>VZRQ01004251.1:0-27926 GCA_013397975.1 Machaerirhynchus nigripectus
CCTGCACGGGCCTCGGTCTGCCCCTGGCAGGGTACCCACTGCCACATGTCCCACCTCTGCGGCGTGGACGGGCGGGTAAAGGACCTATTTGTGAGATGTGTGGAAAGGGAAAAATCTGCTGTAAACAAAACTGTTCCTCGCCTGCATGCCGCTATTTTTTCACGTGCCTTGTCGCAAGGATGTAGTTGCTCCCAGGGAAGAGACCTACCTGTTTTCCAAGGATGGATGGAGAATGCAGGGGTGCAGATGAACAAATAATACCAGGCTGGTCCTGGCTGCGGTAAGAGCAGTGAAGGAAGCAACTTCATCTAAGGATAAAAGTGTAGTTGGAGGGCTGTGGAGAGTTCCATGAAATAGTCCACTGTTTACTTCAGGATCCTGGGAAGCAGGCAGGAGGATAGTCTCCAAAGGGAAAGACTCAGAACGTGCAGAATTTGGCCTCCTGAAGGGACTGAAAATGTACCTAGGCAGACAGTGCTGGTCTGCCTGCAAGTGGATACATGAATTAAAAATTTTGTTTTTCTAGTTTATAAAATGAGCAAATAAAAAACAATCCGCGGGGAAAATACAACCAGTTTGGCCTCCAGCTTCTCAGCAGCACAGGAGTCTACAGGAGTGCACGGGAGAGGAAAATAATTTCCAAGTGTGGAGTGTGAAGCCCTGCCTTAAGAAGTAAATTCCGAGTCTAGAAAGTGGAAAAATAAGGGAAGGTGAGGATAGTAGTGGGAAGATCAGGTTTTAAAAACACTTAATTTGATAGTTTGCCTCTCAAAAAGTATATTCTGACTTTCCCTGTTGTTCCTCTGAATTTTCAAAAGCTTTTTAAAGAAAAATGAATTACAAATCTGGAAATTATTTGTTGCTATTGAGGCAGGCAAAACATGACAAATCTGCCAAATGTGGGTTTACAGCGTCTCAGCAAAAGAGGGAGATTAGGACAGAGATTCAGACAGACTGGTGCACGTATCTTTAGTCTCCTAATGTCCTAAACTTTGAGTTCCCCACTGCCAGTCTTTCCCTATAATTACCTCCCTGAACAATTGCTCTTTCCTAACGACTTCCATTCCAACCTCCTAAATCATACACAGGTTTAAACTCATCCCTTCATCCTCCCTTCCAGCTGATCCCCAATACAGGATGAACCAGTATGTCACAACAAGAAGGTGGCTACGGGTTATTACCTGATTCTTCAGCCACTGACACTGGGCTTGTGGGCACGGAACAACTGAGGAAAACAATTTCACTACTGCAAAGAACAAGTCCCTAAAATTAACTGTTGGCTGATGTTATCATAAGCCTTAAAAACATTCCTTTGTATGCAAAAACTTCTCTGAGCCTCAGTTCGTTTTAAAGTAAATAATTTTCCAGAATTGTTGAAATTATATTCCAAAATTCCTACCGTTTTAGGGGAGTAAAAATTGTGCAAAATTCATCAGTACAAATCTTTTGCTGTGGAAAAGGTAGCATTGAAGAGAGAGGCAGGAATTTTCCTGTCTTTAGCTGTCTGTGGGAACAATGTATCATCAGTTTGTGAAGGCAACATACCAAATTCCAGCACTTGATTGTGTATGCCTAATTCAGGTCAATTTTATCTTTTTTAGAGTCCAGTTACAATAAGGTCTAAAGTACCTTAAAATGTTTTGAAAAGACATATGAAAATGTGCCATTTATAGTGTGCAAAAATAGCAAAAATGTATTGAGAATTGATTCAAGTATTTAAGAGGGAATAAATTTTAAGTGTTGGTATATAGTAATGTCAAATGCATTTATGAAATAATTAAATAGCAGGCATTTTATACCATCAGCCAGTGATTGTAGCAGTGTGATTTGATTGTTTCTAAGCAGGAAATAGAAATCTTATTAACTGTTGAGCCTAAGGTAAAGTCCAGATCTCAACATATGCTAACACTTTATCCTAACTACAGGAGTAATACGTCTGCTGAATATTCCTGACCCTTTGCCACTCCCTCCTGAAACTTTCTGCTCTCTAGTACACGACGCAAAGGCTCTGTCCTCTGAAGGAAAGGATGGTCACCTTTGTATAACCACCTGGCCGTGTCACTGGTGCCAGCATTTCATGCTGCCTCCATTCCAGCACTGATTCCAAATCACTTACTTATCCAGCTGATCCATAAATGCCTCCTATTTTCTTACAAATCTGTTCCTGCATTGTGCACTGCATCTTCCTGTGACTGCTGTCCACTGTTGTTCTGATGGCAAATTCATTGTGCAGAAAAGTTGGGCAAATGTCTGGTATGGGTTACTGATATTTACAAAAAACTAAAGTAAATATCACTAGCAGGAACATCATGAATAGAGTCTAGGTATCCATTCCTTTCATTCTTGTCCTTCCTTTTTCACTCCTTCTTTTCGTTTCTTACACCCACTAACAATCTTCTCCAAAGTTAAGCCTCTGACCTGTCTACCAACCCAGTCCCTCTTGGCCTCTGTGCCCCCACAAAGCACGGGCAATCTGGTGAAGCTGCACCTGAGCACAGGATTTCATCTCCGAGGTCCAGGCCATGGATCAGCAGGCAAAGGCGATCTCCCCGCGTGTCTGCTGGGGTCAATAGGGCTGTGACTGGCCGCAGCCTCGCCACATTCCCTCCACATTAGTCATCCTAATGAGATGAAGTTAAAGAGGTGCTATCATCTTTAAAATGCCATTGAAGAAATGGGCTTTGTTTTGCAAGGCTGACCTGCTCTCCAGCCTCCCTGAAACGTAAAAATAAATCCAAGTCAGGCTGTTTATTTTTAAAACACTGTTTATTAAAACACTGTTTACTTTTAAAACCCGTATCTGTGCGCCAGGCTGAGCCTTCGGGAACCAGAGAGAGCCCCGTGTTTCCCTGTGCTTCTGCCTTCCAGGAGACAGATCCTGACTGTGGCAGAGCCAGGGAGGTTCATCCCATCCTGCTCCGGGGTACCCCCACCTTCAGCAGGGCCTGATGGCCACTGCTTGGAAAAATTTGGGAGGGAACCGCAGAAAACTGAAGGAAAGGAGGAGGGTGCTCAGCCCATCCTGTGCCCCGTGGCAGAATCAGCCAGACCAGGCGTGTTTCTGCCAGCCTGCTTGTTTCCTCCCTGCTGCAGGAGATCTTGCTTCTCCCTTGGTTCCAATTGCTGCCCTGGCTTCAGCCTAGAGATGGCCTCTCCTGGCCGTTGCAGAACTCGTTTGCAGCACCACGTATGGTGCTCCACGATGTGTGCAGGTGGCCGTATCTATAATTAAGAAGATGTATAGCCATTTAATGAGAGAAGGGCAATTACGCCAGCACACACCCTTAATACAGATGCATTAAACCAGCAGAACTGGGGTTGCTGCTTGTGCAGCTTATTCTGCTATGTTTGTGGATGAATATACATCAATGCAGACGTGTCTCTGTGCCAGCAGGCTCTGACACACTCAAGACACCGAGTGTGCTCCACTCAGGCAGCCTCTTCTGGTGTCTCATAGTTTTTCTCCTTCACTTCACATATGCACAATCAGACACTTGCTGCTACAGTGACAAAAGTAGTTAAAATTATCTCATGGTGGCCAGAAGCCCTCTATTCCATTGTTCATGGTCCTTCTGATGCTTTGCCCCATTACCTGTGCTGCCTAGCTTGCTTTGTACCTGAAAAGAGTGAAAAGAAGCTCTCAGGAACCTTTATTTAGGGACCCGAAGAGTCATATCCATTGTCCCAGTAGCTCTGGATCAACATAATTGCAAACCAGAGACCTTCCAGCTGAAGTGGGTGATCAGTGGCTCTTGCAAACACCTTCAAGTTGAGTGTGGGGAAAGAAACAATTGCAAACCTCCTGTGGCACATGAGACAGGAAGCCAACAAGCAAAAGCCATAAAGTGTTGTTACAGGTTCAAAATTAGCTGGAAAAACGAGGTAATTTGTTTGACTGCTGTGTATGTATTTAGCTATAGCAACTTGTCCCACAGATAGTGGGATGGATGAAGGCTCATGCCCTGTAAATGCATTTTCTATGTTTCGTAACACTCAATATCCTTCAATAACCCCAGACTTCTATGGCTTTTCTTTCCAGTGGCAAATGGCTCCAAATAACTCCAGTCTTTCTCTGAGCAAGGGCTGGACTCAATGACCTCTGAAAGTCCCTCCCAGCTGCAATAATTCCATGGTTCTTTAATGTGCCAGCAATTTCCACAAAGTATGCAGGTATTTCCCAGTTCAGTTTTTTACGCCTTTGCTGGTTGGGGTTTTTTTTGAGACTGATGGACAACCAGACAGTGCAATAACCTAAGCTTTGTTTCCTCAGAAAACTAGGATAAAATACATAATTACATTTTCAGGGATGTTCTCAATACAGATATCTTTGGTTTGATGATTTCTCTTAAATTGCACAAACATTATATTTTAAGGAAAGATATAAATCCTTATGCCTTAGTAATAAAAGGTGGTGAATTCATTACAACTGAATACATGCCATAATTCAAAGATTTACATGATTTGAAGTATATTTTGTAGCAGTTTCTCAAAGCCACAATTTTCATATGACTTTCACAGGCAGTCGAGACATCTAATGTCATAACTATTAAAAAAAAAGAACTGATGAAGTTTAATTTTCACAATAAAACGAGGACTGTTTTGCTAAAAACTTGAATATTTACACCTAAGCTGGTAGGTGGTGATTCAGCCACTGTTTACCATCTTTGAAAAGTCCAATGATTCCTTTTTCTCATCTTATTTTGTTGGGCACTATAAAGTATAAAGCCAAGTGTTACAGCAATAGACATCCAAAGTAAAAAGGGAATGGAAGGTACTTTACCAGTCCATCTTTTTCTGTGCAAAGTAATTAACTAAGGGTAGCAGTACAAGTGGTGTCTCACTCTGAGATGGCAGAAGGGAAAGCTGAAAAGTGCAGTGAGGTAAATTTGCAGTGAAGTAAACCAGTCCTTTTAAAATGACTGTGTTGTTAGCAGGAGATTGGGGTTGCCAGCAGGAACATTGATCCCTCCCGTGCCATTCTGGAGAGGTCCTCACCATGCTGGGAATGTGGTGTTGGAATAAGCTGTACATCTCCTGGTCTGCGAGGGAGGTGAGGAGTGTCAGATCCCCACATTTACAAACAGGCAGCAAGAGCTGATGTGCCTTGTGGCGCAGCACAGGTCACACAGCAGCTCCCTCGCTGTCAGCGCCAGAGTGTGAGCTGTGTGTTTATTAAAGTGAGTTAGGTGGCCTTTTTGGAAAAAATAATGGTTTGTATGTTCTGTCCATCCCCGTATCACACACCCCAACAGAGGTGGCATAGAGCAGTGAGATGAAAATGAGGTGAATTCCTCATTTGGCATAGCAATTGATCACTGCAAATTTTTTAATTTTTAATTTTCCTGATTTTTGACGTCAAAAGCAAGGATCACCTGTAATGGCATTTTGGCCGATTTTCTGTCCAACTGAGGATACCAAAGAATTTCTGTGCATTTTGCCCAGAGAGTTCTTGAGTACAACAAGAACAGAAAATTTCCAGTTAAGGTACCAGGCTGAGACTTAGGAGATGGCACTTCAGTCTTGTCTTTGTCACACCTATGTCACACCTGTGACCTGCTCTGCAAAGCACCAAATGGCTGACCAAGAAGACCACAGCACACGTTTAAGTTGGCCTTGCTAACTAGAGGCATTAGCTGTGTGTCCACAAATGTATTTCTCTGCTTTGTCTGATTGCAGGGAAGGGACACAGAGATAGGCAGGTTCTGTCTCTGCTAAACAAAATGCTTGTTTTTCTGCCAGGTGTCAGTGTTGCTAGGCAAACAAACTGTTCAGGAAACTACTATGTTAAAATGAAAATTAATATAAAAGAAACCATGAAAAAACTGAGTTTTTAAAATTTGAGCCATTTCTCCTCCCTGAAATTACCTCCCTTTGCCTCTATGGACATCACATTCCCATCTGGATGCTGAGTTTAGCTTTTGTGTACTGTGAAGCTGATGGCAGCCCAGGCACCAGCCTGAGACCCACCTTGCCATCTAACCCCAGCAATTCCCTTACCTCCTTTCTATGCATTCTTCCTCAAAAGAAAAACCTGCCCTCACAATCCCTTCCTCCTTTCAAGGCTCCACACTAATGATGATCTCCTCTCTGACACTGGTTCTTCTTCACCCTGGTCTTCGCTTCATCCGACAGTTTAACAAACTGTGAAAGCAGGGCAGGAACAGCACAACCAGGTGATGCCATGGCTACATCCAGTCTGTATCTGTCATATTAGAATAATCTGTTGTATGCTAAGGGGTAGATTTGATTTCCCTTCCAATGTGTTATTGACAATCTGGCAGAGTTCAGGACAAATGTAGGAACTGATCCTGCAATTCGATCAGCCCCAGCAGACCCAGTGAAGTCAGTGGAGTCTGCACGGATGGATCAGATTCCAGTATTGAGGATTGTTCTTGTAAACTGTTTCACATGCAAACCTCACAAAATCTGTAGTCACAGAATGACTAAATAACTGACATCTGTAGTTGGCATTTTTACTTCATATGAGTGTCAGCATTGGCTGAATTAATCCATTTTTGTTAAGTGGAAGAGAAAAGATGCTAGAGAGAGAATAAAATAGAAGAAGTGAAACTAGTAACAGAGAGAATCTTTTAAAAGATAAGCTTGGGAAAACACACCTTTTGCTTTGAAGTGAGTAAAACTAGGTCCTAGAAGACAGAACTCTCTTTTTATTACTTTCAAATGAGAGCCCTGATCCTGCAGGGAGCTCTGGGCAGGCAGATCCAAGAATCAGTGTAGTGTCCTTCAGTGTCTCAAGTTTTTATTCCAGGTCAGAAATTCCCAGTAAAATTAACAAAAGTATTTTTCCCCTTTTTTTAAAAAATCAGAATTATGAAGCTTCATAATTCCTACAATAAACTCATGCAGTAAAAGCCCTTTGGCTTTTGATAAAGATGTGACCACTGAATTTAGTCCAGAGTAAGTTGTCTCCTAGCTATTATTAGGAATTAGAGTTCAGTAGGAGGAAGAAGTAGCAAACTGCTTCTTCAAGTTAGAACCCCCTGCCCTCTGATTGTTCAGATATCAGCCTTATTGCCATTGTCATCCTCCTGTGTTTCCTATGCTATCTGCCAGCCAGCAGAGCTGGAGAAGTCAAAGTGCAAGCCAGCCAAAAACCCAGGACAGAATAAAAAAGGTATCTTTAGTCTTTTGTCATAAAGACCTTGAGAAACAAATGAGATCTTTTTGCCTCCTCTTAAAGGTGATTTTCAGAGGTATATGCTACAGACATTTGATCAGAAACTGAGTATTAATTGCTATGAAACTGCTCCTGTTACGTTTTTTTGTTGAGGTGGAGGAGTTTCTCACCCCAGCAATGCCTGGATTTTGCAGCATGTTGCAGAGAGGAGGAAGATACCAATTAGAGTAATAGAGAAAGCAGGGCTTGGAGCACAGAGATAAACATCTGGAAGGCTCCTTGGGGCAATTTCATTTGAAGACTTAAAATTCATTTAACTGGGATTCTGAACTGGAACTGAAACTGGAGTTGTTTGCTGGTGGAATCACATAATTTCACTTCTTCCTATTAACAGTGGCAGTTTACATTCAGAGGAGTTTGGGAAGCTGGACTTTCAAGAACAAAGGAGAACTGACAAAAGTGTGGAAAGTGAGATAACAGCAGGAATTAACATTTCCACAGCGCTGAAGTCAAAGCCAAGTGTGGCATCTGACTACCTTTATTTAGGTAGTCCTTTATCCTCAATATTTAGCAGTGGATATTAATTGTATTTAAAACCGGCTGGTTTGTTAATTGATAGGAGACATTCAGCTGCCAGCACAGCTTAGAGCAGACTGTTTCAGCACACTCTGCTTCCTGGGCAACCCCTCCTATGGCCACTGTAACGGGAGTGAAGTGGCCTCTCACTCAGGCTACATTTTGGTTGAGCTTGGGTTTTAACAACAAAAAACCATTTGATTCTATTTAGAAAACTTGGGGGGGCAGGCAGGGGGAAGATATTTGGAGCAGTTTTATATATATTGTATTTGAAACACTTCTGATGCATGGTGTGGTGAGTAGTAGAAGGGAATGGGAAGCAAAGAGAATTGCCACCTCTATTTTTCAGATTTGCTATGCACAGAAAACTCTGGAATAGACAATTTTTCAGTATAAATCACTTCTTAGTCTAGGATCTTTAGGACAAGATACTTTTCAATAGCTTTTTTTCTTGATCCTGCAGTTGCTGCATTAAACAAAAAGCAGTACTCCTATGATTCCTATACTCTTTCCAGCAAGCACATGTATGTATACGTATATATGTGTGTATATGTATATTTCATGTCCCTCATAATTTCTTCCTGACTGTGCCTGGCAAAGGAAGTCCCCACCAAATCACCGCTGCTTTGCCAACGATGTAGGCTATTGCCTGGAGTGTTATGATGCATGTAGGAACCTGCTCGGACACTTGATTTCCCTGGCTGCTCTGGAGGTACTCCAGTGTTTTGGCAGACTGGTGGTGTTCATTATGCTTCTTGCCTCAATGTTCAGAGTGCATTGATACTTCAAAAAGCTTTTCTTTAATAGCTTAACAATCAGAATCTTCTACAAAAGCCTTAATTCTACAGGCTCAATGGCACAGCTTTTTCATGTTTCTGTCCATAGGCCCCATAAACTCTCACCATCGAACTGGATGTTTCTGCCAAGGGTTAACTCATGGAGTCATCTGAATGCTCGGGTCACAGCAAGGGACAGGGATTCTTATTTATTAAAGGATTTTATGCTTCGGAGTAGCTTCAAGGAAATCAGTCTCACGGGTCCTCCACAGCAGAAGCTGAAGGAGCAAAAGCCATCTTTCAGCACAGCCCAAGCCTCAGGAGGCTGGAATATTTAAAGTTCTTGTCAGGAGTTTTCTATCAAAGGCAGATCTTTTGCCTCTGCCCTTCAGTCAGAATGAGGAGAAGATTTTTGAGTGATGATCAGCTGGGTTTCAAAAACTTTAGACTGAGTATTCGAAAAATGCCTCATTAGTGCTAGGTATTAAATCATGGACATACCTTTTTGGAGAAAAGGTGGAAGCCTGTGCCTTAAGGGGTTTAAAATAACAGGAAGCAATCCTGCACTAGCGGATAGGATGGACGGAAGAACAGGTTACACAGACACTCAGGACCTGAGGAAGGCAGAAAGTGCCTCAGCCAGCACAGGTCCAGCAGGAAGAGGATCAGCCATGATGCCCTCCGGCTCACATGGCTCTCCAAAGGGGATATTCCTGTGCATAACTTCACACATGGCTATTTGCAGACCCGCAAATCTAGTGCAATTGATGTCTTCCTCTCTATATCCTATGATTTGAGAGCTGAAAATTACTTAGAGGGGGTGCTGTCTAAACGTGAGAGTAACGTGATGTTTAAATTGGTTTTTTAAATAGGTTTTTTAAAGATTCTTCCAACTTGCTTCTGATCATCTCTCAGTCCGACAGCTTGGTGCTGGTTTCAAGGGAGTAGGATACTTTCTCCAGTCCGATGTCATCATTTCCTGTGTCTCTGAACAATAATTTATACCAGTGTCAAACAGTCCCAGAAATATTATGTTGCCAAGGCCAGTGTGTTTAAAGATGTCACCACTGTTACTCACCTTTCCCATCCTCTTGCCAGGTGTCACTGCCCTCAAAACAAGGACAACTTGTTGTGAATCAGCACTGGGGCTGCTGCAATTCTGTGTTAAGACCAATCCAGGCTGGAGTTATTTTCTTTCAATATATTGGGCTGACAGTGGCAATCTAGAACCTGTTTCCTCAGAGGATCAGATGTCTCTGCCTCAAGAGGAGCAAGGCTGAAGGTGGTGTAACCTCAAACTGCTGATTTAATCTGCTGGCCCAAGCATGCTGGAGCCTGGTTCAGCATCAGATAGTGGCAGTGATGGAGAGGTTCTGGGCAACGTGACAGGGACTAGAGGCCAGGTAGATTGTTGGTCTGATTTTGTTGGTTATGGAGAGCTTGTACATAGTGATAAGCTGTTTTTGAATCCTGCCAGGCAAAAGCTTGAGGACTGGCTATCTGAAAATCCATGGGACATCCTCAATCTTCTGCCCCAATGGAGGAGACAGAAGAGTGAAGTAGATACACACAGCAGCAGAACAGCAAGGAAACGTAGAGGAGTCCCAGATGGAAGGACTCTAGGCGACTCTTGAGGACTTGCAGGAACAGCCATGACTGTGGGAATTGGTGGCCGAGCAGGGGGAGCTACATCTTAGTGTGGAGGTGGGAGGAGGCAGGAATGGAAGCCCAGGCCTGAAGGGAAGGGAATTTCCAAGGGTGGGCTGAAGTCCTGGTGTGGATGGGCTCCTGAGAGCAGGGGAGCCCAGGGAGGTGCCCAGGTGCTGTGCCAGGGTGCAGCTCCAGGAAGGATCTGTCCGTTTGTCGTGTCCCCCCTCTGGCCATTGGGCAGCACGTGCCCACCCCTGGTTCTGTGCCTCTGGTGGGTCTGGGCACTGCCAGGGAGCTGCAGTTCCACAGGGAGACCTGTGCAAACATGTGCTTTGTGCAATGTCTATGCTCCCACGGTCACCTTCTCTTCTGTCTCTGTTACATAAAATTCAGGCTCATTACTTTTCCTTCCCTGTTATTTTAGTTAAAAAATCACTTTTTTGGTTAAAAAAACCCAAACAAACCCCCAATAGTTTATAACTGTCAGGGAAGCCAAAACATTTCCAAACTTAATTCTTCAGAGCACTTGGGAAATTCCCACCAGAAAACATCATAGGAGGCAACTGAAGGGAACCAAGGCTGGTTTGGGAGTAATTTCTTGGTATATCAGACTTCAAGGAAAACAAAATAGCAATAACCTGTGAGAAGCACAAAGGCCTATTGTTCTTCCAGAAGCTCTCTGACTGTTCCTGCCCAGAGGAGCTTCCTCGTTCTTTCCCGGTTATTTTTCAACCCACTTCTTTCCATTTCCAAAAGACAGAATGTGAGGCAGATCAATGAACAAAATAACAAATCTCAGGTTTCCTAACACCAAGCAAATACTGCCAGAGCCCATCTGACAATGCCCAGGATGGAGGATCCCTTTGGGAACACCAGCTGGCTCCAGAGAGGAGCAGGAGCAGGCCAGACCCAGCAGCAGCAAGGCTGACAGAGCACTCTGTCTCCTCTTGAAACTGAGGGAATTAAGTATATGCAGAAAATCTTATTTTCATTTGTTTTCCTAGATTGATGGGGTGTGATTCTTTCTGCTTTATTTATGGAGAGATGATTTAGCCACATGATTAACTAACAGAGCAACCAATTACACACATATTGTAGTAACTGTGAGTTTGCATACAGAAAACTTACCATAGAAATTGCACGACACAGGCTCGTGTCAGTGGAAAGGTGGAAGACTGGCTGTTAGAGCAGGAAGAGCACAGACCACATCTTCTCATACAGACCTGTCACCTTGCTTTGCTTTAGCATTCATGGAGATTCTTTTTCAAAAAGCACTTTTGGTGATACTTTAAAACCCCTGCAGTTTATTAGATGGTCACGTTTGTCATTTATTGTGTTGGACAGTGACTCAGATAAACTCCTTGTGGCCTCTGTTTGTTGCTAAATGTTTTTGCTGTGCAAAAGACACTTGGATGGGGGTGTTACAAATGGGAGGTGTTTGTTTGGTGGCTTGCAGCCAGCAGCCAGTGTGGCCTCTGCTGCTTGGAACACTCCCTCAACCCTTAGACTGGAAAAAAATAAATACATATAGGTATTGCAGAGGCCCTGTAGAACAGCTGCTCCCAAGAAATACAAGTCTTCAAATATCAATGACTTCCCTGTTAGGAAGTTTGAATCATTCCTTGAAGGACTGGATAGCTTAATGATTGACTCCAGGAGGCAGAAAAATAGGTTAAGTAAGTGAAAGAAGCACAAAATGATAGCAGTAATCTGTAGGAAATCTCAGTTTGTCCCAGAGGAATATTGTCACAGAAAGGCAAAATGGTTCTGAGATATATATGGAATTAAAAATTCACAAATTCAGATTACCTACTCCCACTCCCAAAATAATTTGCTGTAAGGTTTATCATCATCTCAGCACACTGATGGTGACCTAGGAGAAATGCCAGCTAATTCATGAACAGAGAGGACTGGGCAGCAGCGTAAAGAAAATTAAGAGTTGTGTGATTTTTATATCACTCTAATAAAAAAGGCCAACACCAAAATAGCAGTTCTAAGTCTAATTTTTCTTTATGGATTTAAACTCATTGTTGTACACCAAGGAGGCAAATACATCTGTGTATCTACACTATTGCTGTCAGTGATACTGAGAGAAGGAAAGGCAGTTGTTACGGTCACCAGAAATATAAATATATAATTAAGGTTAAAGATGGATGCTGAAGCTGATAAAGGGAACCAAAAAAATCACTAGAGCATGTCCTCTAAATATCCTGGTCTTTCACAGAGAGCACGCCTGGAGCAGCAGAGCAGAGGATCACACAGCAGCTCATCCTCCAGCAGCAGCTCATCCTGTGGGAAGAGCGCAGGACAGCCACGGGTGGGCACAGTCCCCCTCCCCGGGGCTACAGGAGAGTCTGGTAACAAAACAAGTGCAAAACTAACATAGCTAACCTGCTCTGGGCTTTGCAGGAGACACCCTCGAGTGCTGTAACACACGCAGTTCAGCACAGTCCACCCATGATCTCAGTGCACCAAGGCTTCGGGGCTGTTACACGCCCCAGGGTGCATCTTGCAAATCTCAGGTGACACCACATTCCTGGAGAAGCATGGTAAAGGGGGAAACAATGTGCCATAAACCATGGTCATGTTCAGCCACCGGCCTCAGGTGGCTTTTCAAGCAGCCTTTACTACAGCCATAAACCAGGCCTGTGTCAGCCGCCGTGCTGTGCTCATGGGGACACAGACACCTTCCCCACAGAGCCAGTGCTGCCCATCAGGTGTTCATTTATGTACTCAGGAGTGATCTGCTCCCTCAGAGCTTTAGAAGGGTAAGTGCCAGCTCCTGGGGTACTCATTAGGTGACCTGAGGTCTGGTGCTCCCCGTGTGGGATGAACCAGGAGTGCTGGGAAGGGCTCTCTGCTCCCCTGGCCAGCCACGTGTGCTCTGCACAGCTGGAGAAGGGCCATGGGAAACCTGTTAGGAAAAAGTTCCTGTCTGGCTTATAAAAGCAAAGGTGAGCCCCAAGGTAGGCACATGGTGTTACTTGTTACTGCCTGGGACCAAGGTCAGGTGTGTCACCCTCCTTCCAGCAGTGAGGAAGTGCCCTCTGCGCTGCTCCTCAGCGTGTCTGTGACGGGTCAGGCTGTGCCCTACACATCTGTCATTTTTCCCAAATGCAGCAAGGAGATCAGCTCCCAAATGAATACATCCAGGGTGCTCCATGTGTCACCCCAAGAGTGTGCTGTGCAGGAGAGAAACCCACCATGCCTCCCCAATTATAAAAGCTGCAAGAAGAGCACAACTGTGCTATCTGACATCAGAGAATCTGATCTGCACAGGACAGTGTGCAGAAACCAAGTCTCGTCATTTCTGTTCTTCTTAGAGCATTGTTTATAAGCAACATTTCTCCCTTTTGTAGGGTCCTTAGACATATTTGACTGCATTTTAGCAAGATTCTTGTCCGTCTGCCCTCGTTTCTCAACGGGTTGCCATGCTGAGAGCATAGGAAGCAGCCTCCTCCATTCCTTTCCCTCCTGCTCCCCTGGGGATCTCTCCCTGCCCAAATTGCAAGCAGATTGAGATGTCTGGCATCCAGAGAAGTGGGAGAACAAACAACTCTCTCACAGTCCCCATTCCACCCCTGGCCTGCCCTGTGAGCCCAGCTGGGCTGTGTGTTGCTGGCTGTGCACAGGCCATGAGCTGCTGCACCCAGCCAGCACTGCAGGCCATGGAGAGCTTTGTCCCTGTGCTCCTGTGAGAGACACGTGCTTTTGACACTCATTCCGGCCCCTGTGAGAGAGGTTAGACTCCTGAAAAACTGCCTACCTTAACTTTACCCCTTTTTATTTTTCCCTATTCTACAGGCTGCAGCACAGTGGATTAAAAACCTAGAAAAAAGTGCCGTTGGAATTTTTTGCAGCTTTCAATGGTTCAGATGAGGCGAGCAATCAAAGGGCAAGGCAGAGGCATGGCTTTTGATTGCTGCTATAAACAATCAAACTCAGACTTTGCACCATGTAGAAGGCTATGTTATAAACAAGCGTGGCTGCTATCATATTACCATCCCCAGGCTGATTTATATAAACTGCCTTCTGAGCTCTGATTAGCTTCAAACACATGTGCTGTATAGGCAGAGCAGATTGCTGGAATAAAATTTGCAATAAGACTTCTAATTTTTCAGGTGCCTACTAGTGAGAAGTTTCTGTTTCGGGGAAGTTGCATGCAGTTTCTGAAGTGTTTTAGGAGGAAGGTAGTTAAGCAAATGAAAATGGACTGGTATCTCTCTCTGAGGAGGTTGTGTCTGCACTGTGCAGGCTGTACATGAGTCAGGAGCTGTAATTGTTCAGTAGATCACTGGAGTAACAAATAAATGCATTGTAAAGGTAAGGTAGAATGCAAACATCTGCATCAGGCCCTTTTAATTTATTCTATGAAAGGAATATTTACAGCTAGAGAAATCCAAGGAGTTTTCCGGCATATGTTCGGAGGTCATGGTCGGGGCTGCTATAAGTGAACCTGCACAGCTCACACTTGACTACAAAAAGACTTTCTGTCAAGGCATATCACAGGAAAAACAGTATTCCTTCCACTCAATAATTCAGAAATCACAAAAGCCCTTGATTATAGACTTGTGTTCTGCTCCCATGGTATAAACCCCTCTTCCCCAAAAAGATTTCTGAGGCAAAGACTCTGTATTTATGTGCAGAGCCAGACCTACCTATGGCCGAGAATATATCAACTCCTGCCTGTTCAAATGGCAGTACAGTGAGGCTGGGGACACGAGAATTTAACATTATGGTGGAGGCTTAGCTGCTTAGAAAAGTGCTGCAGATGACCAGGAAGCAGCTGCCCCAAAATAAACTCGGGAAGGTGCAGTGTAGTGCTGCAGCTGAGCCCTGCATTACCAGAGCAGTGGCACAAATGTGCGAAATGGGCGAGCCTTTATCAGGCAGAAGTCCCCGCTGGCCTGGATTCCCGTGCAATTGAAAGCAGAGTCATCTGCAACAATGGGAGCTTTATTTATCCTGCACAATTGCTGCCAAAGCAGTCCTGGGACGTCCATGAGACTGCTATGAATATGTTTGGAGCGGGATGGATCTGGCAGCGCGCTGCGAAACTGCTGCATCACCAGTCTCAGGTCTGCCGGCTGGCTGCACTGACTGGCAGTTTTGTGCAGGGTTGTTAAGGAAATTTTAAAGCTTTTAGGAGCCTGAAATAGCACTGTTCAGCCTGCCTGCCCCTGTGGAGACTCATGATTGCTCTACCCTCTAGAGGCAGTGGCGAGGATGTAATCGCTGCTGTTCTGGGAGCTGCCGGAGACTGGGAGTCAGGGCTGTGCCGAGCCCCGCATCCCCCGCAGCTCACAGCTCCCACTCTGCTGGTGGGTGTTTCCAGGAGTAATGCAGAAAGAGGTAAGTCAAGGGTAAAACGGGAGTCGTTTTACATCCTCTGTCTGAGGGCTCCCAGAACCCCACCATGAGATTGCCCTTTTTTTTTCTTTCTTCAAGGTAGAAGTAGGTGTGTACCAAAGGAAGGAGAATTTATGTTTTGCCTTTGTCAGGGACATTTGGCACTTTCTGATGTGCTGCACGGTGCTTGTCAGCAGGGCAGAAATCCGTGGCCATCTGAGTGTCCTACTGAACTGTGCTTAATCCTGTTAGCCTCACTAATACGACCTACTTCTTCCCAGGACTAAGAGTCATCCGGCTTTCATGGGAAACAATCATGAAACTAAATCTGCTTCCAGCATGTAGGACTCCTGAAAGAAGAGTGACGTACTGACAAGCCTGGACTCGACACCAGAGAGGCAGCAGGACTGATAAGTTTGCACCAGAGAGCAGCTGGGCAGGTTAGAAGACTTTTCACTGGACATTATTACCAAGCTTGTAGTGCCTAGGGAGCAGTGAGAATTTGGGAGCATCAAACTGATAACTTATCTGGAAAGGTCACTGACTGCATCAGGGAAGATGGAGCCCTTACAGCAAAAGGACTCCATGTTCTACAAGAGCTTGGGAAGAGACGTGGGAAAATCCTTCACTGCCTCGTGGCCAGGGTCTTTCTGTAGGAGAATTTGCAAATCTTCACTGAAAATAAAATAACAGGAAGAATTTTAAGGGGAATATCCTTTCCTGTTGTGAGAATGTGCCTTTTCTTTATGTAGTCTTCCTGGCTCCTCACTACATGAACCCTGCAGATGTGAGGGCTGAGGCAAAGCTCAGACAAGATCAGGATTGCTTCTCGTGAACAAAAAGAAGTAGGGGACAGAAAAACAGTATGACAGGTACTCTGTGAGGTGATGCTGACCTTATTTCCTAATGGGCTGTAAAGAGAGAGGCAATAAGCAAATATAAAAGGATAAAAGGAAATTTTATATTAATGTCTACTTGATCTCTTCACAGAGTGAAGGTGAGAACCTTCTTGACAGCTTCCAGGTACCCAGGGTTCTGCTCCTGGGTAAATGTAAATGATGCTTTGTGGAAAAGCCACTCAATTCTACAATTTGAATTTGGCTAATTAGAGGAGGCCTATTTCTTAACATATGACCCTTCCCATGAGAGGGGCACACTCAGAAACTGGTACAGCAGGTCAAATGTGGATGCCAGGTACGCCCCAAACTTGAGAAACAGAGTCTCCAATGCGTGGTTACCTTGTTCCTTAAGAGAAAGGCTTCTATTCTGCACTGCAGTCCAAGTCACGGGCCAGGTGGGGGATAGAAGGGCAAACTTTGAGATGTGCTGCCCAGGCACAAGGAACTTGTCATGGATCCAGAATTAAAGCCCGGCGTAAAGCCCAGAGTATTGCAGTGGCAAGCCCCTAACATGCCAAATGTCACAAACTTCTCAGCAAGGCACAGAGATGTCACCAAAGTTTCTGTGCAACATTCAGTTGTCATTTCTCTCTGGAGATATGCAGGAGGACACTGTCACAGCCTGCAGGGCCACCAACGTGAGCTATGCAGTGTGTGCAGACCACGCAAGACTCTCCCTCGTTATCAGATGCCTGAGAGAATCTTTGTCATCCTGATGCTGAGAGCAATAAGGTGATAAATCAACGGAAAGCAGAGCTTGTGGGTTGACAGTGGCTCAAAAAATACCTGGCAGCCCCCAAAGTGTTCATCTCCCTCTCCCATCATCCAGTTTGCTCCAGTTTGCTTAGTGCTGTTTGCTTTTTGTTTTGGTTTAACCTTCCATTAGCTCTGGCATAGTGGCGAACTGTGAGACCATTCAAAACCAAACTGCCGACCTCTTGCCTCAGCTCCTGAATTCCAAACTGTGAGACATCTTGCAGGGGGAAGAACAAAATGTGCTGTCCTGCTTTATTAAGAGACTGCAGGGATCTACAGTGCTCCAGGGAAAGAGAGGCAAAACTCAGCAGTGGAGCAGGGTGGAAGGGCCGGTAGGAGATTGTGGGAAGGCACAGAGACCAGATCCCATCTCTTCTCCCTTGTTTTAGTCAAATCCCTCTCTAAATATGTATCGTAGGGCTGTCCTGAGCAGCTCGGTTTGTGTTACAGGCAGCTGTGATACAGCACTCAAATATCGAGGTGGTTGCTTGGCAGTGATAACACAGCTCAGTGGTGGAAGCCTCTCAGTGGGGAAATGGATCTGTGGAGTGCAGTGGTAGGGGAGATAAAACGTCGAGAATGTTGAACTAGAAATGCTGCTATTGGTATGCAGAAGGATATAAACCAATCTCTTAGTATGAAAACATGATAAAATAATGTAATGTTCATTGTGCAGAGCAACACAGGGACCTATTTGGAACCTCTCTTCAGCCCTCCCAGATTCAGAAGTATTAGACAAGTAATTTTATTTCCCTATCACAGCTCATTATGAAAGGACATGGCATGCTTCACCCTCTCTGGTCTTAAGACTGGTCTTTATCTCATAATGTTCTGTATGTGAAAGTATCCTGATCTCTGATCAGCATTAGACCTACACAAATAAAGTGAGAGCAGTTTCAGTGGAGGTTATCTCCAGAGAAGGCAGGATTAGGAGCAAAAGATCAATGTAAGGTGCATTGACAGAGCTGGATGCTGAGCTGTGTCTAAGTGTTTCTCTGAACAAGAGCAACACTTCGCTTCTGTGCTGTTTTCCAGCTGGTTCTGCTCTGCATGGTGACTAATGTTACACTGATCTGGGGGAATAACATCAAGGATCATATGCAAATAGTCCTTTGAGTACAGTTTGCTACAAATCAAGCTGCAAATTGGGTGAAAAGCTTGAAAGAAACATGGACTCACCAAGCTGAAGCTGTTTGGGCTTTGCTCTTGAAAGAAACATGGACTCACCAAGCTGAAGCTGTTTGGGCTTTGCCCAAAACTTCCTTTAAAAACAAAAACTGCTTGAAGAGTCTTCAAACCTTTAACAGGATGCCCCAAATTAAGAAAGGGCACAGAGAGATACAGGCTCTGCTGTAGCAGGATTTCTGGTGTGTGTATCACTGCTGCCCCGCAGCCAGATGTGGGTCTGCTCCTTCAGAGGCTGCCCGTGTGCTGGCACCCTGCTCTGGAGCAGTGATGCTGCCCAGTGCCTCAGAGGCTGCTGTCAAGGACTGTGGTGAGATAAGGGTGATGACTCACTCCTCTGCTCTGTTCGAGAAGGGTGTAAGTATCCTACAGCTTCTCTTGATTCTGTAAGGAAAAAAAAAAAGGAGAGTTTTTAGAGTTTCTGAGCACAGTGCATGGCAGAGCCACAGGCAGACTGCATTACACTCCTCTGAAATCTCAGATTCTCTTCTTTTTTATGGGAGATATTTTTCATTTCTTTCACCGAGTCAGGGGAGAATCATCTTCCTGTCCACCTCCCATTCAGTCCTCCTCCCATTCTCTCCTCCACAAAAATGTTTCACTAGAACTTTTCTCATAGTGCCAAAACCTGATAAAATACAGCACTATCAAAATATGAATCAGTCACAAAGCACCTCACTCACCTCACTCCTGGTGAGGTGACACGGATTAAAAACCAGGCTGGGGAATTCCTGATGGATTTTCTGGAGCCTCATCCTCTTTTACTGTTATGCTTAAAACAAAGAACATTTTTATTTGTGGAACACAACTTGCTTAAAACAATACAAGCAAACAAAACCACAGACCTGCCTCCTTTTTTTTTAGCAAGTTTGCAAACCAGCATGGTCTAGCCACTCATCCAAGAAAATTTAGAGGAATCTGAAACCCTTTCCCTGGGCAGCAGGACAGAAGACTGAATTAAATGGGAAAGCCAGCTTTTGACACCAGAGAAGTTCCCTTCTAGAATGAGACATAAAGATTCACATCCTCAGCTGTTAAAACAGAGACATACTACACAAGGAGAGGTCTCCTTCTTTCTCAGGTTGACTCCAAAAGTGAAGATGAAACAAACTAGGAACCAAGATAAAAATGGAATTATTTAAGCACTGACCTATGACCGATTCGGACAAATGAACTCCCGTCACCAAATGTCTTGGTTGTTTGAAGGTGCCATGTGCCAGTGAAAGGCCACTGGCTTTGGACTGGAGCTGTTTGTAGCCCAAGGCACAAGAAGCCACCCTGGGCACCCATAAACCAGGGCCCTTGGCCCCTTCCTGCAGGCACCAGGGGGGCACGTGTGGGCAGGCAGGAGCCGCTCTCGCTGACAGGGAATAGCCCTGGCTGTGTGCGGTCCGGCAGGACAGGCTGACAGAGGCAGTCACTGTGCAGTGAAGTCTCTGCCGGAGCCCGGGGCAGTAAGGTCAGCCAGGCACTGGGGCCATCCCCACCACCCACACCTCACTGGGGGAAACAGGGAGGGGGAGGTGTGGGGCTCCACCTCAGCCTCACTTGCAGTCCCCCCTCCTCTCCGAAATGTCACTCATGGATGACCCAGCGGATGGCAGTCATCAAGTCAGGGATCCTTACTCGCTCTTATGCAGTTAAAATCTGATTGATTTCCATCTGGTGACTTCAGAAGTGGTTGCCATACCCAGATTGCCTCAGGTCATATATTTTGTCTATTTATATCCTTGCAAAGGAGAAATAAATACAGGTAGATGACATGGGAAAGTGCCCTGAACCAAGCAGAAAGCTTTAGTGATAGCAGTTTTATCATGTCTAATGATAAACTTAATACTGCAGAAAATGCTAAAAGCCAGAAGAAATGAAAACAATTTGTATCTCTGTGGCTGAACTGTAAACTACGACACCAGGGCAGTTCTATCCAGAGAAAGAAAACTCACCCCCCTCACTGGTTTCTGTCATACTCAACAGTTAAAAAATGATGCTGGTGGGTAAGTCTTGCTCTAGACAGAATAAAGCATGGCCCAGCTGCAGTGCAGAGCTTGTTTCCCTGTCTGTGTGTGCACCGTGTGCACTCTCTGTAATGAAGGATAATTGTGTCAGTACATAATTAGAGATAAAAAAGCGGGTGGGTGAGATGCCAGTGATGAGATCAGCATGGCAATCCTCCTAAAGAGATAGATATCTACTTGCCACGTGGTTTGGGGCCAGGTCTGGCACTAGGGTCAAGGAGTTACATCTAGGCTGTTGCACGACCTTGAGGAGAAGGTTTAACTTTTCCTTGTCCCACTTCCCACGTGGTGCACATGAAAGCTGATTGTTCCGAGGAATGTCAGCTCTCCACAGAGGACCCATGAAAAATTCAGGCAATATTGGAATCATGTAAAGGTTCTTTCCAAGATGCACTGGAGCAAAGTACACAGAGCAGTTCAAAGGCTGGAAGACTTGCAAAAAAGAGTTTAAAGGGATTATTTATGACTTAGCTAAGCACTGATTAATGGACAGTCTGTATGGAGGCAGCCAGGATCCACGTCTACATGGAAGGAGGGAATGGGCAGTAGTGAAAGCATCAGTTATACTCTCATAGGTCCAGCTGTTGACACAATGACTGGGAGAAGTCGAAGCTGTTCTCTAAGTTGTGGTACTGAACATGAGACCTTATTCTACAGACACAGTGGAAGAAGGGATTAAGGTAGGGAGGGAGATTTGGGAAGAAAAGGGGTTTGCAGAAGAGGATAAGTTGGGAGAAAGGAGGATTGCAAAAGGGGAAAAACAGCAGGGTAAAACAAAAACAAAAAGGGGTAAAACAAAAACAAAAGGGGTAAAACAGCAGGGTCAGAGTTGGTAGAGGCTCTTCCTGGGCATCAAGGACAGCAGAAATCTCTTCAGCCTTGCCTAGGAGGTGGTGGGACCTCAGAAGTGAAACCCCAGCATGGCTGGGATGCTCCCTCCTCTCCCTCCTCCATGACTGATATGAGTGTTAAACACTTGGTCTGGGCAGCACCTGGATCTAAACTCCAATACCCTGTTGGAAATGTGCCAGGTAAGGACCATGAGTGTTAGAGCCGCAGATAAAGGGCCGTTTTTACAGTGCAGGTGGTCTCATGGTCAGTGGCATCAAGAGGAGGGGCCCGAGGAAGCCCTGATGAGCAGCCTTGCTCTGACTTGTGAGGAGCACAGAGAGAGCAGGGGCACTGTTAAAACCACTCCTTTGTGGGATATTCCTTTTCTTAAAGGCCATTCATATAATGCTGGGACAAGAATGGGAGATGCCTTGTCTCGGGCTTCCTGTTGTTAAAGCACACAACGATCCCACATCCTCCCGCCCGGGCGCTGGCCTGGGCCCAGAATGCGCTGATCCCGCGGGGCTGGTGGGGCTGGTGGGGCACGGCGGGGCTGGGGCTGCCCCTCCTGCCCCTGGGCACCGTGCCTCCTCCTCCAGCTCACATCTTATTTTTAATTCAGCTACTCAGAGCGATGGAGAGAGGAAGAGGCGGGTGCTGCTGCCCTGGGTTGAAGTCCAAAGAGCATTGTTTTCTCATTATAAGCATTGTGTTGCCATCATGGATAATTATAATCTTACATCTCATTTCATTTTGAGATTTTTTTGAAAACCACACAAAAGCACTGAAGCCAGAAACTTCTTGGTGACAACCCAGGAGATGTCTGTTGTTGCTCCTGACTGTATTTTATCTTATGGGGATTTAAGTGTATTGCTGTGGAAATGCCAGATATTAAAACCTCATTATACTTCTGCTTGCAAAACAGATCATAATCACTCGCCATCCTAAACAATTACCCTGGCAGGCAAATTCTAGAAAAATTAACAGCCAAAAAGGATGAAAGATATTTTCTTTTTTCTTTGTTGAAACAGCAAAATCTGCATGCAAATTCACTTAATCAGCCGAAATGCCCTGCTAACGCAGCCCGACTCCCAAGGAGGCACTTTTCCAATTTTCTGAAGTGGAGCTACTTGTGTTTCCTAAACCTCATTCCAACTATAGCTATAATATAAAGTTCAATGTTTTTCTGCAGCCTGTCCCAGTATATGGAGCTGTGCTGTGAAGCAGAGGGATGTACTCCATCCTTGGCCTCATCGCCTTTCCTGCGTAACTCACACGAGAAGTGGGCAGTGCAGAGCCCCACTGGCCCTGGGTGGGTGCTCAGCACTGTGGATCCAGCACAACCCACCTTGGCACTAAGGGTTAGCAAGGCAGCGCTGGTGATTTCTGGTATCTCCTTGTCCGACAGAAAGAAATCTCATGCACTTTTGCTGAGTCTCCTGAGGGATTTCCAATGAGGTAGGACTGCCATGGATTCACTTGAAAATAGCTAGTGGCATCTAATAGAATTGTCTTGCTTTCATGGGGATTACAGTCCTGGAATTCCTGTCCTTGTGTTTGACTGAGTTCCCTGTGGGCTCTGTTACCCCTTGGGGTCTCAGTTACATCAGCCACAGGTCTCCTAATTGTCAGTTCAGGCTGTGCTTAAAGCAAAACTACTCTCATGAGGTTCAGGGGGTATTGCTTTTATGGCAGCTATTTCACTAAGTGATGAATATTATTTGAACGCTTACTTGCCTTGGAGAAGATTAATCTCTTTTGCTGTTTCCCCCCCCTGTAGAGAGCAGTCATTCCTCGACTCTGGAGATCTGACTTCTGAAAAGCTTGAAGTGAATGGTCTGTGTGCTGCTGCTCCAGGCAGTGCTCGGGCTTCAGACAACTCCTGAGATTACAACAGAGTCCCCTCCGGTCACCTCATCCAGCGTCTCTGGCAGGGCCGTGAGTCAGTCCTGATGCACAGCCTGCTGCTGAAGGATGGTCCCAAGGAGCCCCTGAGTGCAGGGCTGGCCGGCTCGCTCCGTGCATCTGTCTGCTCACAGCCCCTCCCTGAGGGCTCAGGCAGAGCCTGCTGACCCCCCCAAAGCTGCCCCTTTCTGGGCAGCTCCCTGGGGATCCCGGGGTGCCCTGCACCTCCCGGAGGGGAGGGCACACTGCCCTCCCTGCCCCCGAGCCCATCCAGGCAGCAGGATCCTGCAATCAATTACATACACCTGATAAAGCTTCTGGAATACTTGAAAACTAAGAGTGCAGGACCCCGTGCATTGCTGGGGTTGGCTTTGGTTTAGCCGCATTTTAAGGCTGCTGACGAGATGACAGAGGGGCGGTGATGTAACTCTCCTCCGTAAGACTGTTGTCGCCTTGACCAGCCAGCAGTTCAGCACGGCACTGGCTCCGAGGAGTCAGGAAACTTCTGAGATCACTGCTCTCCTTTAGGGGCTGTAACTATTTAAAAATGCCGAAAGATAAATGGACATTATGCAAATAGCGTAACTTTATGTTGCATGTCTCAGCTCCCGGTGGCCAATAGATGTTTATTTACTTATTTCGTGAAAGTTCAGTACCTGGATGGGAAGCTGAGGGCAGGTGTGAGTGTTCCAAGCAGAGCCAGGAGCTCTGTGGCTGCTGAATGCTCCAGGAGGAGCCCGGCACAGGGAGCGGGGCAAAGGGAGCTGGATGCTGGGCTCTGGGAGCAGGGAGCTGGGAGCAGGTACCTCCCCGCCCCGCTCTGAGCCCCGGGCGCTGCTCAGGGCGGCGATTTAATGCTAATTTGAGTTGATGGCCGTGATTTCCAAAGCACTCAGTGTTATTGTGCACACCTTTTCAATCTCTCCCTTGGTTCAATACATAGGCTGCGGTTTCCATTGGCTCCCAGCTAATCCCGCGTCCCCGGAGGGGAAGGCTGGGCTCAGGAGGCTGGACAAGGACCAGGAGCCGGACCAGGGCCGGGGCAGCTCATCCATCCCCTCCCTCCACTCTCCCCTGCTTCTGACCTCCTCCTCGCCTCAGCTGAGATTCTGTTCCCTTTAACAGGTGTTAGACAGAGGTTTTATGTGAAATACCAACATGAAGGTCCCTGAAATTTTTTTCTTCCCAGGAAGAAACACATCCACTGGTTATCCCAAGAACATCTGCTCTAGAAGCGTTTATAGTGACATTAGTCATTCAGGATCGGCTTTGGTTTTCTTATTTCATTAGAAAGACATAGCTGTAAAGCTGCACAATGAAAAAAAAACCAAACCCAAACCCAACTAGGATCATAAGGTTCTCCATTTGAATTTGGAATATTGCTTTAGATACACTATGCAGGGACAGAGGCACCAAAGACACAGAGATTATGCAGCACCTAAAGGCAAACACACTGGAAAGTGTTTCTGGTCAGAAAGCGCCTTTTGAGCCTTTCACACCTCTCTAAAGGCAAAGGGACCTTGTCCGAGGTAACCAAACCGCCCTGTGCTCAGTCTCTCCCGGTGCCGCTGGCTCGGGAGCCCAGCAGCCACTTCCGCAGCATTCCCGGGATAGACCCAGCTCCCCACCGGCTGCTACAGCCTGCCAGGCACAAACCTCGCTGAGATGATCTGAATGGATTTTCTGGGCTGCTGTGTCCTTGAGGAATCGGCTTTCATCAAAACATCATGATAACTCTGTTACCTTAAACCTGCTCCCAATTAATGTGGGTAACAGCCACCCTGACACAGCGAGCTGCTGCCCGGTGCCAGTGCTCCTCTCTTCCCCTTCATGTGGGACAGGAGCAGCTCCCTCCTTCCCCCCAGGGCTGTGCCAGTGCTGAGCTGCCAACCCCCAGGCAGAGCCTACCCCTGGCTCCGTGGCTGCCACGGCTGCCCTCCCCGGACCCCCGCCCGAAGAACTTTAATTCTGCACAGATTTTTCCAAGGTGAGAACAGTGATGCAGGAAGGGGGACCTCCTCAGACCTGCCGAATGCATCTTAAATCTGGGAATCCCGCTTTGATATTAGACAGAGACGAGCTCACAGAGGGGCCATCTCTGCTCCCACTTCTGGAGAAAAGGACGTTTCATTGTTTTGCCCACAGGCGATGGCACTGACACAAACATTTCGTGTGCACAATGACAAATCCTCTGTATCTGAGCACATTCATACTTCAAGAGTCACCAAGAGGGATTTAAGCACTTCTGAGTGCTCAGCCGGAGCGGGAAGGACAGAAGATTGTGCTTAAAACTTTGCAGCCTTGCCTTAGCAAGAATTTTTGACAATTAGAGTCAGCCTGCAAGGAGCTCCTCCCAGATACTGTGTGCAAGTCCCCTATGCTGCAGGAGGATTTTAGCCAAAAAAAGTCCGTTTATGTCAAGTGAGTGGATGCTATCAGTCCGAGCAGAAGGATGCGGCACAAACCAGGCACAGGGACGCCAGTCTCAGGAGCGAGTAAACCTTGGTCCACCTTGGTGGAAGCTAAACACGAGGCACAGCCAAAGCTGTAAGTAAAGGCTGCAAGTCCGAGGGGAGCTCTGGGGCTGAAAATGTGACTTATGTGTGGGAAGGGCGCCGGGGGGAGGGCAGCTGCTGGCGCAAACCCCCGAGCCAGGATGGATGGGAGACGTCTGCTTAACAGCCCACATTCCTGGGCTCTGCCAGCTCCCCCTAATCTCCCGATCTTAACAACAACCAGCTATTTGTCCCTAAAGTGGGCTGGCAGGGGACAGAAAAGGCCTTTCAGGTACACAGGTTCCTGCGGCGCTGCCAATTCTCAATTATTATATGAGGCATTTCGCAGTATTTTGTGCAGTTGATTTTTTTTTTTTTTTGGCTTTACACTCTGGA
Organism: Machaerirhynchus nigripectus; assembly: GCA_013397975.1. NCBI lineage: Eukaryota > Metazoa > Chordata > Aves > Passeriformes > Dicruridae > Machaerirhynchus > Machaerirhynchus nigripectus. The sequence continues at coordinate 25,972 of VZRQ01004251.1, forward strand.
ATTATGTCAACATGTGAGAATTTCAGCCGAGATTTTAGGTAATTTCTTCTCGTAATCCGCAGCTTGCTCTTTCAGAGGAGGGGAAGGCGATTTGGGAAGCCTTGAGCTTTTAGAGGCAGTGCCTGACAGAAGTGCTCCTCATCACGGCCTGAGCTCGGGATCAGCCCTATCAACCCGAAGCGCAACTCCCCTAAAACCTGGGAATCTGAGGGGTGAGGTGGACAGACACAGCACAGTGTCTGACAGTGAGAAGAGGGAAAAAGACCTGTTGCTCTCCTTGCAGGAGGGGTGGAATGGAGGATGGAGAGGCCGAGCCGGGGAAGGATGGGGAGCCAGCCCAGGCTGTGCAGGCGGCCCAGGGGCTCCTGGGCTGGTCAGAGCCCTCCCGAGCAAAACGTGTCCCCTCCCGGCAGGGCAGCAGCCCGGTTATTTTGTCATGTCCAGAGTGAGTGTGGCGGTAGGAGTGAAATCTTCCTTACAGCGGCATCGCAACACCCAGAGAAAGGTATTTGGGAAAACTTTTCTGGCACCATCGCATAGAAACGACGCTGCCAGCACATCTTTCAGCGTGAGGAGCCGAAGGTGTCGCAGCACCGACTGGAACGACAGGAGTGGACGCAGCAGTTTGAAATAGATGCAAAATAAGTGTGTGGGCCAGAGCCTGTGCTAAAGATCTGCTCGCAACAGCAAATCGCAGGTAACGAGGGACTGCTGGTGGTGCCTGCGGGACCATGAGGGACCTGTCCCTCTGCCTCAGCCGACACACGCACTAACGATGCCAATCAAGTGCTAACGTGCAGCCCATCCGTTCTGCGCCCCACACAAAAGCCGCTGACCTTCCCTCATTAGCAGCTAAGTAGGAGGGGTTGGATGGCCCTACAAGTAACCTGGAGCAGTGATTGATACCCCAGCATTTCTCTCTGTAGTATTTCTCTAAGTCACTCCTTAACTCGTTATTCTAACTCCAAAAGGCTTTTCTTTCCTGGAAAAAAAGGCTCTTAAACAGATTCCCGAAGTCAGAGTTGCGTTAGTGTTTAATAATCTTTGAGAGTAAACTGAATTCCCCTCCTTAAAGCAGCAGGGAGAATTTAAAATGATGGTTTCTATTGAAAGAAAACGTTCCCTGTGAAATTTTGCCGATGCGCTCAGCGGAGTGCGCGAGTCACATTTATGGTTAGCTATTCATGTTTTCACTTTGAAGTGTAGGGTGATGGTGTGATAAACCCCGCAGCGCTGGGAAGCGTTTATTTTAGAGGAAAAGTTATTTGTCGAAATTTCTAAATATATTTCGGGTTGATCTTAAAATAATTAACCCGCCCTGGCCGGTCAGTAGGGGAAGCCTGCGGGGAAGCACAGCCCCCCTTCTCCTGCCCTGGAGGTGGGCGTTAAGCGAAAAAAAGGAATAAATGTTGCTTAGCCTAAGGTTAAAAGAAATAATTTCAAAATCACCAAACTCTTTTCACAGGCAGCGTTCGGCTTCAGGAATACGCGCTCCCGGCAAGCATTCCTTGGGACCGGGGGAAGCGCTGGGAAACGCCTGTGAGCCGGGCTGGGACACGGGGTGGCCGCGGGCAGCGGCGGGCAGGAGATGGCAGGGGACAACAGCGACGGACAAGGGACAGCAGCGATGGACGGGGACAATAGCGAGGGACAGGATCCATGGGCAGGGGACAGCAGAGACAGGAACTGGCAGCAGCGGGCAGGGGACAACAGGGACAGTAGGGGACAGCAGTGATGGGCAGGGGACAGCAGGGGACAGCAGCGGGCTGCGGGGGACAACAGGGACAGTAGGGGACAGCAGTGATGGGTAGGGGACAGCAGGGGACAGCAGCGGGCTGCGGGGGACAACAGGAACAGTAGGGGACAGCAGTGATGGGCAGGGGACAGCAGGGGACAGCAGCGGGCTGCAGGGGACAGTAGCGGCGGGGAGAGGGGGGGCGAGGGGAGCCAGTGCC
>VZRQ01004251.1:27979-42383 GCA_013397975.1 Machaerirhynchus nigripectus
CAGAGGACGGCAGAGGGCAGCCAGTCCCCTGTCATCCACCTTCCCAGATTTCTTCCCACGGGTTGCGTGTGCAACAGCTGGCATTCCCAGCCTTTCCTTCCCTCGGTTCCCACTGAGTGCTCCGGGCCGCGGGGGGAGCTCAGCTCGCGCGCGGTGCTGCCCATCCAGAAATCCGCCTCTGAGCACTGAAAAACAATCGGCAATTTCCGAACTGGCGGAATAATAATTTATTGCCGGTTCCCCCGGAGGGCTGCGGGGCCCGGTGGGAGCCAGCAGCATCGCGGCTGCTCGGCCATCGGGCCACAGGCGGGCTCAGGGGTGCCACACTCCCCGCGGTCACGGCTGTGTCCTGGGGAGCACCAAGAAGGTGCAACCTAACGATTCACTGTGGCCCATGTCTGCTTGGGCTTCATCTCCCTTAGAGATCAAAGTGTCTCCGCATCCAGACTGTAAACCCAGGCCAGCGGTACCGGGCGGGCTACAAGGCACACGGCCAGGAAACGTGGTGTGCCCAGCCCCAGGTGTGCCGGCTGGGCTCCTGCAACACAGAGCCGGTGTCCGCGCTGGCAGCAGCGTCCTGCCCGCGGCTGGGCTGCAGGGACACAGCCCGGGGAGCCTCTGCCGCCACCCAGCCCCGGGCTGGCATCGGAGCACTCCCTGATTGTTGCATAGGTTAAGCAATCTTTGAGCACCGTGTCTCACATCAGACCTTCCCGTGCGGGAGACTTTGTTTATAGCTACAGACACGGGTACGGAGATACAGACTGCGGCTTCCACCGGCAGTGCTTGTTCCTCATCAGACCCTTGGACCCAATTTCCTTTCGGATGTGTCACCTTAAAGCCTTGCCAGAGACTGATGGATTGTATCCAGATAGAAGGTGACAAGCACGATAGAACCAAATTATAAAATGAATGAAGTCAGTTGTTATTTCAAAGAAAAATGCATCTCCCAGAGCTCATAATTTATTAAACTGAAATCAAGAGCTGAATATTTATAGTTTACTTTTGTTCCTCTTTCTGGAGCTCTCTAGACAGACATTTTGTTCAGTTGGCCTAAAAAATTGGATCTGCATTCAGAATGAAGAAATCTGAAGTGCTCTCACAGATTTCTTTCCTTCTGGAAGATACTAAGAGTTTTGCCCATGGTTTTCCCAGCTAATGAGCCTTCTGGCCTCTAGTGACTTTGGGCATGGTTTCTGACAACACTGTCCAAAGCACAGCTCACGGTGTCATGCCATGGCTGTTTTAAATTGCAGTGGTAGAAAGAATAATTATTTCTAGATTATCACCTAAATTGGCATCTGCCTAAGAAATGGGTTTATTTGTTTAAAAATCTCTTTCAGGAGTTTTTTTCCCAAATCACAAACAGTAATTCAACACCCACTATATAGAAACAGATCACCCTCTATCATAAACACATCTGGCCTTATCAAAGGTTGCTTATTCAAATTACGCTCACAAGTAGTTCCTTAGGGAAATGGACTGAAATTAAATGCAGGTAAGATAGCTATACTAATCCAAACTTGTCTTTATGCTACCTTAAAGCTTAAACACTAGCAAATCCCCTCCGAAGTCAGCTTGTGTCCAGGGGTGGGCAGCAGCTTTATTCCTTCCATCCCAGTGAAATCCCTACTGAGGAATGAAGCAGATTACATTGAATCCATGGACTTTATAGTCACATTCAAAATTAATGGGCATATACCTCTACACGGAACAGAATGAACCACATGCTAATTCTTAAGAAGTGTTTTTAAATCCTGAGTTGAGAGGCTCTCATGTGCATACATGGGGTGAGACACACGCAGCCCTGTCTCTGCAAAGGAAGAGCACGATTCAAAAGGTGAGGAGGAAGCTTTAATGAAACTTGTATGCTATGGGGCAAAAGGCCAAATCAGTAGGAATTCATCTCCTCAGCATAGGTTGGTGCCTGGTAGCAGGTCCTACAGATGTCCTTTAACAGTAAATATTTTGTGCCTTTAGGTACATGTCAAAGCCTCCTGACACAGCTGGGAAGTTTAAACCATAAGAACTCTCTGTAAAGGCACCTGCTCAGGAGAAAAAATGGCAGCAAAAGTGACAGCTGAACCAGTCCCTCTCTGCACTGCTGCAGTTCAGGAATTCTAGTGCAAACATCAGAGAAAAGCTATCCTATTTACACAGACAGAAGGTCAAAGCCCTGGCTGGAGCTGTGTCTGGTGTTCTCAGGGGCAGGACATCAGGGAGGACATCAGCCCTGAAGGCAGAGGTGGCAGAGGGAGAGGCAAGCGCAGCAGGATCCTGGCTCTGGAGCGAGATCCAGTGCCCAGCTTCCTCACTGCTGGACAGGTTTGTTTGGCAGGGTTCAGTGTTATGTGACAGCTCAGTCATCCATGGGCTGACCTTCCAGCTGGGCACGTGAGGAGTACAGGGGTATAGAGAGAGGCCCGACAAAATACATGCAAGGACTGCACTCCTTCTCTGGGACAAAGATACCTCCAGTGGCAAGCTCTTCATCCTGTTGGAGACACACTTGAAGTATGGGATTTTCTCCCTGCTGTTAAGATTGTTGCTGACTTGGTCAAATTTTCCTCCATGTAAATAATATTTTCTAGTCAGAAGACAGCACTAGGAAAATCTGCTTAGCACTCAGCAGCAAACTTCTACCCCCGAGTTTTACACAAGGAAGCACGAACTGCCCAGAAATGGGGAGGATCCACACTTATGCTTCAGGGTAACTGGATTTTCCTCCCAGCGCTAAAATGCTCATTTGTCCGTGGGTTATTCAGCAGGGAGGCAGCCAGGGGCTCGCCATAGGCTCCCTGCACTCTCTGCAATTATACACCAGAGCAGGGCTGTGCAATTACACAGCCTCTGCCATTCAAATGCCGCAAATCATTTTGCAAGCACTCATTAAATAACTTGCACAACAACCTTGCTGATAAAGTACACATGCTAATCATGTCTGAGCATCACAGGCTGAGGCACAGAAGATTCAAGGACTTGCTCAGGGTCACACTTTGAGGATCAATAGGAATCACTGGTGAGTTCCCTCTCATTACCCAATGCCACTTCTTATATGCAACATCCTCCATTTGGATTTTAAATACAGATAACTGATGCCATCTTTCTATTCCTGTTGGAAGGAATCCACGTGTCAAATCTGAGTGTAAAAATACCATATTTTGATACAAACATATGCCATAAAAGGAGATGTTAGTAGAGCTTGCAAATTCATAGCTCTTTAAGTCCTGAAGCATCTCAAAGAGCTCTGAGTATTTATGTGATTTTCACTTTACCACCTCTCAAGTGGAACATACCATTCCCTTAATAGCACACAGAAATACCCAGCATAGAAAGTGAAGAACCACATCCAAGGATAGCTCTGAAAATGAGGAGGGATTTAAACCCAGAAATAAGGAAGAGTTTCAACAAAAAGCTTGATCTAGAATTCCAATTTATTTTCTCTGCTTACCTGAAACACTATTATGAAAATCTGCCTTATTTTCTGCATATCACAGAGCAGAGGACTTCAGCCACAAAGTTTTAGACCAGGGGAGTGTGAAGTGTGCTGAAGGGCATAGTCCCCACACTTACACCTTGGTACCTCAGCATCCTTCTGCATCATTAAATTGCACTCATTCCCGGGTCAAACAGAAGGAAGAAAGCTACTTACAGTCTGGTTTGCTGAAAATGATCCCATAGTATATAACTTCCCAACAGCTTTGTTTTTATTTATAAAGGAGCAGATCAGCATTATTATTATTGGAAATGGATGGAGCCTTGGACTCAGGAAGTCCATAAACCACTGCTGTGGGAGCGTGCACCAGGGAAGAGCTGTTCTGTACTTGCCTCACTGCTGAAGATGGTTGCCAGCCTGCTTGGCCTTATTCCTGCAGGCTTTGTAGTGGGAACTTCCTAAGTCAGAAGCATCCAGACCATTCTGATGCTGGTAATGAATCCATTAATTTCTTTAATCCCTTTTTTTTGTTTCTCTGGTGTTCCTGATGACATCCTTGGCTGTTTCCATCTCCCTTGGATGTTCAGGGGCAGGCTTTCCCAGGTGCAGCATTCCCTGTCCAAAGGGCTGCAGCAGCTCCACAGTGGACAGCAGCCCCAAGGACGGGGGTATCCGGGAACGGGTACTCCTGATCCACTTGTGCCAGGTTCACTGTCCCAGCTTCTGTCCCCTGTGGATGCCACGGAATTCCAACACTGCCTTTGTATGGGGTGTAAAGGTGAAGGATGTGGACACTGAGGTAACGGGGGGATCAGGTAAGGTGAGAGAGAACATCTGGAGGAAACACCTGGAGATCCAACTGCTCTGCAGCTGCTGGCCTTGCACTGAGCTCATATCAATGTTCCCAAATCTATTTGAGAAAGAGCCTGTGAGTTCAGAGCTGGTTCAAAAGCAGTGCAGAAACAACCCCTGGTGTCAGTGACAGTAAGGAGCCATTTACTGTAACCTATGTGACTTGCACCATGTAAAACAAGGACACAGTCCTGCACAGAGCAGAGGTGAGGGGTGGCCCCATCACAGCCGGAGCTGAGCCTTCTGTCCGTGCCCGAGGCTCTGCAGGGAGCGCTCACAGCCTCTCTGCCACCCATTCCCTCCTCCCCCTCTCCTGTCCTTTCCCAACTTTTTTGATACCCTGTATCAAAACTTGTTTACAAAAGTACAACACCCTGTACTTTTTTGGTACCCTGGCCTTTCTGATGAGCAACACCTTCCACGGACAGGCTTCAGGGGTGGAGAGCAGCTGCCTGTGGACAGAGATCTTCCCCCTTGTGCTTTCTCCTGCCATTCAAGGGCTTGGTGTGTTCCGTGCTCCAGGAGTGCAGCACAGGAGGAGGAGGCACCACTGCTCCCTTCTCCCTCCCACACAGCCTTTGTGTAAATGGGGAGTTTCTGTTCGATTTTTTAATCTGGTGTCCTCCTGTGAATGCCACTGGGAGCAGAAATTCAGGAAACCAAGTTTGAAATGTTTGGATGTTCAGATCCTGTTAATCAAGGCTGGAGTTTCTTAATGAAGGAGAAAAGCAGCACTTTCATTTAGTTTTCATTTCTGTGCAGAGAGGAAGGCTCCAGAAATTAGGTGATAATTTCATTAAATTATTATCCATTGAAATACACCCAGATTCGTGTGATAACTCAGCTAATGGCATCTGTAATTATTTGATTACACAAGCTGAACTATGGATCTATGAATATTAAATATATTAGACACTAATACAAAGCCAAGGGATAATCTAACTGTCATGAATTCAGATAAAACAGTTGTGTAAAACATATGTGCAGTTTTAAGCCCCCCAAATGAAAACCAGCAATACATCCCTTCCCAAATCTAACTCAGTGTGGTATTTTTTGGCTATTTAGAAAAACATAATGCTTTTTAGAACAGAATAATTATCCTTTTCCCCCAAAATATTTGAACATCTATGCACTGACACACACATTCTCCTCCATCTTCATCCCCAACATCCCCTGAACTGCTAGCTGTGGCACAACATGAGCCAAGACACTGAGCCTGCTCCAGACAAGAAAATTTTGACATTTCTTATTCCATATGTATTTTTATAGTCTGTTTCCACTGATTCAGAGGGAAGGACCCGGCACAGTGACCTTTAGATGACAGAAAGAAATGCAAATGCAGCTTTTGAAAGGGACATATGATGCTACATGATGATCACTCTCCCCAAAATGGAGAAAAAGGTACATAGAAAACATGATGTCCCATGCGGACTAGAACAATTCAGTTTTGAAAAAAACTAACAAAACAGCAAAAGAGGTGGCAGCAGGAAAGCAGGACTTCAGAGGAAGAATAGTTAAGAATTCCTGTGAAGAGGGGAAATGTATCAAATGTCTGATTTCATTGCTGTGCTCTGTGACTACTGTTGGGTTTTGGGTACAGGAAAACCCCAGACTTAAAAACACTCCATAAAATATCCAACAAGACCCAACTGCTGCCCCTGAAAACACATCACAGGTACCTTGCAGCCAGGTAGAAGGAGCCCCCGTACTCACTGTAAACACAAAGGTACCAAAGCTGCTCTGCTCCAGGTGGGCAAGTTCAGTCTCTTCAAACCTCTGGCAGAGCTGAGGCAGCAAAGGAAACCAATCCAATGCTCCAAACGATGATACAGCCCAGGAACTGCCAGCCTGAGCAGATCCCACAGGTTCTTGTGCACCCAGCATCCAGCACCCACCTGCAGACAGGACCTTCTGCTTGGCAGGAAGGTACTTTATTCCAGATAAACAACCTGGATGGATGGCAGCGACCACCCCTGGGCTGGTAGAGCTCCAGCTGACACAGCCTGCCAAAGCCAGTGTGTGCCAATGGGGGCACAGGGAATTTAAAACAAATTTCAGCTGAGTTTTAGAATGCCTTATTTGTTCTATAAGTTGTACTGGGGTTATTTACGATTTTTCCTCACCATTTCAGCAGACATTTTTACCTCAGGGAAGGCCAATGTTTAAAAGCTCTCCCTCTCTTATCTTATTCCTTCTTCTTTCCTCCCAAAAGAGAACCTAAAGTTGAAGGAATTTGACAGCTATTATTTCACCTGCAGAAGAGAAGAATGACTTAGAACACAGGATTTAGCTGCTGTTGCTTGATGACTTTATATTGATTCATGTCTGCTCTGTCACCATAACGTGTCTCAGCACCTCCACACTGCATGAGGCCAATGACCAGCCTGCGGAATTAATTTGACTGAAAACCAGTACTTTTACAAACACAGTAAGATGAAAAAAATGTCTTCAATCTGATCTGTTTCGGCATGTGATGGACAACTAGGAATGCTGACATAAAAGAAATGGAGGGAAAATTCTGACTGAGGACCTTTTGGTGAGTGCCTGTACTTTGTCCCCATTTAGCTGACACTGCCCACAGTGAAATGGTGTGAGCTGGAGCAAAAGTAGGCAGAGACGACCCAAAATGCTTTGATCTGCAAGGCCAGAACCAGAACTTCAGATCTGGAGTAAAAGGCAAAGAAAATGCAGAAAAAAATAAGTTTTTAAAGAAAGCATAACCCATTTCCATGTTTATTGGATTTTAGGGTTTGTTTCTGTCTGTTCCCAGGAGTAAAATATAGGAAGAGTTACAGAACGTTTGTTGACAACAACTGACTATAGCAATGGGGGGAGAAAAATATGCTTTGGAGTAAGTGCTTCAGCATCCTCATAAATCTGCACTGGAATAGACTGGCCATTGTATTTCTGAAGCTGTTACAACAGAGCACAGCATGGTGGTTGCTCACACCATGGCAACCCAGAAAACTGCCCCATCACAGAAGGCTTGCACTCTGCAACACCCTGTCCTTGCTTCTCAAAGGAGACTGATACATTCAGGACTTGAAGTAGCACTCAAAGCCCAAGCCCCAGCTCCAGTGCCACTTAAAGTCCCCTGCACTCCACCATCCAACTGCAGCAACTGGGAACATTAGCAGCAGCTCTCTTATGCTGCAGAGAGCTATTGAAAAATGGGGTCAAACCTGGGAAAGAGTATTTTCAATTTCTTCAATACACAGCAACCTTTTGGGGCCCAGCACTCGCTCTTTATGGAGAGTATTGGAGAGGCTTAATGACTTGGGCTGAAGTTTTGGTTGTGTTCTTCACAACATTGCCTTCTACCACTGTACCACCACCCCACCACGAAGAAGGGGGCTCAGATCATGGCATGAGCCCTGGGGAAAGTGATTTTAGGCCAAGTCACTGGGCTGCACTGGGGGAGCTGGTGCTGGGGCTCACATAGCCCTGCCACCTCTGTTGTCCTGGCTGAGGCTTCTGGCAAACGTCAGCCAGGCAGCCAGAGTGATAATGTCACATCCACAAACCAGAACGCGTCTGTTAAACTTCATGATCTTTAGTATTTTCATCCTGTTTAATTTGAAATGCTTTATTAACACTTCATGGCAAAAATTTGCTCTTATGCAGTCTTCTGGGTGAGACAAGGTATTTCATTACTTCACTTCTGGAGTCAGTAGGATATCACCCTTCTTTGCCTGAGCTAGGAAACCAGTCATTGCAGAAGAGAAACCACAAACATTATCCACTGAGACTGAATGACTCCACTACCATCCCCAGCTCATGTTCTGTTTGCTCAGGACAAATTGTTAAGAAGATTTTAAAGAACTGACACTATGGGGATCCCTGAAGTGCAGGTATTATTCCATAGTTTTGATGGAATAGAAGTGTATTATCACCTATTATATAGGTGGAGAATTGAGCAGAGAAGCTAGAGGATGTATTTTGGGAAGTGTTGTGCATCCTACTCCCACACAAACTAAATGAAGTCTTCCCTGGCCAGGGTCCCAAGAGATTACTGCTATTCAAACTGCTCTTGAATCCTCCAGTAGCTGAGCTGCAGGACTGCAAATATTACATTTAGCACTTGAAATTCTTTAAACTTGAGCAGTCAGTCATTACATACATTACAATAGTGGAGTAGGTGGTTTGGTTTTTCCTACTCAACTGAATTGAAGAGTGTGGGGAGAAATGCACTTTTTGAAATAAATAATTTATTGAAGAACTGAGAGGACATTGAAGTTGGTATCCAAGATCCAATGTCTACCCTCTATTCATATTACTGCCTACACCTATGCACAATATATCCACTTGCTCTTTTAAAGAAAAAGTTCAAATTCATTTGTCCTTGAGCAAGCAAAATGTTCAGTAGCTTCAGTGGGGGTTCTGCTGAGCCTCAAAGGCTGGATCAGGGAGCTGGCTGTCATGGCTTACTCTCAGCCATCTAATCCTGCTAAAATCATTCCCTGAAGAGCTCCAGGGGCACAACTGAATCAGAGCCTCCAGCACTCCTGCTGGTATGTGTCCAGGCCAGTTAGTGAGGCTGAGGCAGGCTCAGCTCTAGCACTGATGTGGGTACCAGATAAAGGGAGGGCATCTGTTCTCATTTGCAGCAATATCAGGTATGAAAAGATGTTGCTCTCCAAAGCCAACTCCAGCAGTACAAAATGAGTGTTTGCAGGACTGCACCCCACCACAGCAAGTAATAAACTCGTGCTTTGCCTATGACCCCATTTCTGGGTTTCAGAAGTGGTGGGTTATGTGACATTACTGGCTGTGTGGAGATTTGCTGACAGCTCAGAGAGAAAGCCACTGGATTGAGACTTCCTGCCTATAAACAAACAAACAAACAAAAAAACACACCTCAGCACAGGGTTAGCTTAAGAAACACCTTTGCAATCTGCAATTCCAAAACACTCTGCAAAGAGTGATACAGCAAACTACGTTTTCTTTCATAGTCTGTGACGCTCTATAAAAAGAGAGCAACTAAGTGTTGCATTGAGTCAGAATTGCCTTTGGGAGCACACAGGCAACCTTCTGGAGACCTTTGGCATCCTGCTCCTCCTTCGACTAACACATGACAGTAAGTGGTGAAGCACCTGCCAGCTGCAGTAATTTTCATAGTGCCAAATATCCCAACATACCACCACGAGTTCACATGGAGAAATTCTACTTTCATTAAAGTTTTTTAAAACCCCTTGGTTTCCTGTCTTAAGAAGGTACTGGAGCAAATAATCTACTCTGAAAGCAAAGGAAACACCACTTAGATGAGTCCCACATTGTTTTCTTCCCAACAATTTCTGTTTTTTTAATACAGTCATGTATTGGCAGTAAGCGATTAAGATGGTTTTACAATTAGAATGTGACCTGTAGCAGTTGGAGATTATGGGATATTGTTTCTCCTGAAGCCTTGGACATGGCTTTGGGATTCAATTTTGGGTAAAAATTTCCGTATTGGGCCAGCAGTTCTACTAACCATAAGCATAGCACAAGCTCCCAAACTGAATTCAGCTTGGAGACCTGTCTTAATGCTGACAACACTAAGGACTACCAGCTTGTGCACAGACTAACAGGGTGGTGTTATTAAAAGTCATCTGCTCATTCACTGCATAGCATGAAAAGGTGTTTTAATTGCTGGTCCTTCACAGCAAAGACCATTTCTTTCATTTGTATGCAGCCCGCAGCAATAGGACCTTGTTGGCAAATCTTTATGTGTGTGCTATGTAGAAACTGTTTTTATTTTTGATGATGCACTAAAGATTTGAATTTCAAGAAAGAATAAACAAACTCTTCAGAAAGGTTTTATAGACAAGTGAAGTTCTCCTTTCAGAGCAGTTTTTAAGACAGGAAGAAAGATTAGGCTTCTCTGAAGTACCGAGCAGGAGGACAACTGCACATTCACTACGTGTTTTATCCTGTTATTCAAGAAATACCATTAATTTCAGTGGAACCAAATATGTAGTGAGGTACTACCCAGTAAAACTGAAAACTGTGTCTCCTACTCCTTTTGGTAGAGTTTGAACTCACAAATTATCTGTATCCTATAGGAGTCACATGGTCTTTCCCACAAAAGGAAAGTCTTGCTCCTTGTCTGGATTGTTTAATGATTTTGATATCAGAGCCATGACATGAGGTCTGGAGACTCTTGCTCTCGCAGAATCAAACTGCTTTCCTTCTCAAACTGAGCACAGCTTTTGGGGCAAAGTTTCTGGATCACTGTTTTAGGCAAAACCAAATTGACCAAGCTTTAATCACATAATTTCAAGTTGTTTTTATGTGACAGCATTCTGATCATGGTCTTAGAAGTGCTGTTACTAAAATGCTCCGGGGAAATTATGGGAAGGATACAGGTGCTGTTGCAATATACATCTTTGATTTAAGGTTATCAACATTTTAAATTTCAAAACAGCATTCAACTAACCTTTTTGCAGTGCTTACCTTGTTCTGGTTTTTCAGACCAAACCATTACCTAGGAGCACATACTGGAAAATAAATCCTTTAATCCTATTTCCTTACTTTTCTACTTCCCATGACTCAAAACCAGGAGAATATGAGACTCTTACAACCATAAGGACCATCATACTTTGATGGTCTCAACCTTTGTCAATTGGTTTCTGTTTCAGACTGATCAAGTGTTTGCACTAAGGGTGCTCTATCGTCACATTTTTCAGTGGGGAACAGCAGTAACAGCCAGCAGACATAAAAACTCATCTGAGCACATCAGGAGCAGGTTAAACTGTCCTGATTGTGTGGTATACAACACTCAGTGCACGGCTGCTCTCTGTGAGCCAGGCTCCTCATAAATACCTGCTACTTGCTTGCTCAGCCACACTATGTCAGACTTACTTGGGATGGAAAATTTTGTCTGAGAAACATTACAACTTGCAGCTGAGTAATCGCCTTCCCTGCTGACCTGCTTTTTTGGAGGACAGCATACCGAGAGTCTAATCCCAAAGGACAAAATGGTGAAGAGAAACGAAAATATTGTCACTCAGATGTGGTTTTCCCCTTTGGTGAAATGAATACCTGCTCCCTTCAGTTCCGCCTCTTAAAATATCATGAAAGTTCTCTTATACAAGTATCCAAGTTTGGCTGCAGCACTGTGAAAACACTCCCATAATCTATATACAGCCATCTACACATTCAGATAATTTAAAATGTTAGTGTTCACTTTGAATAGATTGTATTATCAATAAACCTTTCTCTTCCCCTGTTCCATATTTTCATATTAAAAAAAATGTTTTCCCTTATTTATCATTAAATTCAACTCCCAGTAAGAGTCTGCATAAGGGAATAAAACAAGTCTTCAGAGTCTTCTACAATTAGCATATTCTCATCATGCTCCAGTAATTATCTCCCTTGATACTTCAGTTGGGATGCCACACTGCTGTCATCACTACAGCATTCCCGTGGGGGAAATTAAGAGGCAAAACACCAAGATTACTCAGATTCCACATTCGCTATGTGCACACCAGTGTCCTCCCAGTCATTTTGCATTTGACTCTGGCCAACAATTCCCTCACCAGCAACCAAAACCAGCACACTTGTGTTTGTGCCAGGCCGCTGCCGGTGGGTCAAAAGCACTAAAGTTGTTCTTTATTTCTAGGGAGGAAAGTCTTTAGTGAATCAGCCTTGCTTGGAGCTGCTTAGGAGGTGTCAGGGAGAAGAGTGTTTGGGTGTGTTAAGGGGTTTTGCGCACAGTGCTTTTGTTCATTTTTCTTCTCTCCTTTGCTGCCTCCTCCACAATTTACCTCAAAAAGTCAATCAATATTGTCTTCATTCTCTATTTAATTCTCCTTCTCTACCTGCAGGACTCATTTGGTACATTATTCTTCCAGTCCCAGAAAGAGCTTGGCTCCTTTCCTGAGGCCCTAACACCCTTTTTGTCTTCAGGTGGCATAAAGTCTGTAGACCAAGTTAAAATTCTTTATTCTGCCAAAAATTGATATTTTTCTAATTTCACAATTCAGTATCTCTGTGTTCTCAGGTAAGCCTCTCTCCATTATTATCCCAGAAATCACCAACGGCCACTTCACAAAACTATAAAAGCAATTCATACAACTCCAACATTATCCACCCCACCTGCTGTAAAGTGTGTAGAAAGGAAAACAACCCTCAGAATCCCAGCAGTTTTTATCAGCCACAGCTACTCCAGGGAACAGTGTGTAGCCAGATTTGTCTAAATTCAACCAGGAAATCTGACCACTAAGTTTTTACCCAGGACTGCCCAGAGATGCATTAGAGCTCCCTGTTTGATTTGCACTGAATGGGCATCAGCCATAGCCAAATTTCAGGACAGTTTGCGTGATAAATCATGACTGACACTACATTGTACTGCAGGAATGAACTGTTTATTTCACAGTTGCCAACATTATGCAACTCTTTAGAAATAGTCAGAAAAACAGATGTGTGGTATACAAAGTCCAGGACAGCCATGTCTCCTCCTCCTCCATCAAGCTCTAACCTCTACTTCTTCACTAACTTCTGACCTCAGAGAGCATCGGCAAAGCCTATGAAAGCTGTCAGGAATTTCTGCTAAGTTTCTGATGAGGGAGATGAATTTAAATACTTGATTTATTGGAAAATACTAGAACACAATCCCATCACATATTCCCATGTGATGTCTTACAATATTTAAGCAATTTAAGAGTATAAGTAATGAATATTTTCAAGTTGTAGGTACTTTATAAGAAATCCTATTCAATAGGGAAGATTTCCTCTTCTGTTCTTTGCTTTTCTTAAAACAGTTGCACAGGAAAAAAATCCATGTTGCACCACAATAGGTACTTATTTGCCTTCTGAACAATGGATGAGTTACAAAACCAATTTTGCTGAAGTCCATAATCCTAAAAAAGAATTGGACAGAGCCTTACATAGAAAGGAAGGTAATATCCATGCCTCTGTGTTTGTGCATTAGTGTTATATATATGAGATACTTATATTAAAAGCCAATGCCACAATTTCAGTTTAAGGAGACATGCACAAAGTTATGTGCGCTCTTATCCCTTCTGCTCACATGGAGTGCCAAGGCATAACCCACAAGCAGGAGGTCCTTAGTAATTAGTCTCAGTGGTATAGGAAATATGGTAGCTGCAGCTTTAGTCTTCAGTTGTCCTCAGAGATAAAAAAAAAACAACCCAACAGTTCTAATTATACCTTCGTGCCACCTCTTTCCCCAGTATATATGATTTAGACTTGAATTCCTGAATGTTTTAGGAAGTTGTATGAAGATCCAAGTTCAAAAAGGGAGCAAGTAAGGACTGGATAAAGCAGCCTGTCAGAGGAGGAAACAGCCCATAAAGCCTGTGAGTGTTTCTGCCGTGGCGTGGAATGGGCACACGAGACTGCCAGAGTGTGTCTGTAATCACTCCAATGATGTGGCAGCCGATCTGGACCCGGCTGACCGCGAGCAGAGCTGGCATCGCAGCCTGGGGACAGCGGATGCAAACCCAGATGTGCCCGGCCCTCGCTCTACAGCAGCTCGGGGGACGTTTGCTTTGACTGCAAGTGCGGCTGGAGCAGCTGGGAAGTGCATTTTCACAGCAGCATAGTGACGAGATCGCGAGGTAAACGAGTGATTTTAAACGTGCGAAAAGCAGCTGTGATTTCCGTCTTGTTTGTTGGGACTGTGCCCGGTACAGCGCAGAATCAAGAAATGCTAAATAATGTGTAGAACAGGCAGAAAAGTGATGCCGTGGGTCTGAACTCTCGGTGCACACCCTCGGCCGTCTCTGCCGAGCGCTGGACCCGGGCCCGGCCGTGTCACAGGGCTCGGCCCTCGGGCCCTGTGCGGCCGCCATCTTCCCCCGAGGCCGGGAAAGGAACCGCCTCCCGGGCGGACTCTGCCCCTCAGAGGAGCCGCGGCGGCCGNACGCCAGAGGCGGGGCCCAGGCCGCGCGAGGCAGCGCACTGCGCACGCGCACCGCGCCGACGCCCCCGGCACGCGGCTGTGACGGCATAGCCAAACCTGCGTTAGCCCCGCCCCCAGGGTGTCCCTCTTGACTGACACGCGAAAAAACCAATGAGCGGTGGGAGTCCCGCACGGACCGGCCGTGCCGGGGAGGTGGCGACCAATCGGGAGCTACGGGCGGGGCGGGCAGGGCGGGCGGGCGCCCGCGGCTC